>JARJDX010099928.1:0-23829 GCA_030264735.1 Gymnusa sp. GC000175
AGTGATAGACGTCAATAATTGAATTATTATTGCCAACATACATTTTAACATCTTTAAATATGATAGTTAACCCAAAAAACATCTCAAATTAGTAAATGAAAGTCATGTGGTGACCACACCTTCACTTTTCTCTTTGCATTTTTGTTTATTTGATTCGTTAAACCATGGTGACTTACGAGATAATGGGTCACGCTTTATAACTTCTGTGTGCGAACGTTTCCTGAGCAGCTCCCAGTATGTTGGATTGTATTTTTTTCCAGCATGTTTCAATGTTGACGGATTCATGTAAGCTTTTCTCTTCAATTTTATTTGTTAATCTGTTTTGATACAGCGTCCTTATTGATGGATCTTCTAGCGTTCCACGTTTATCTTCGTTTTTCTTACACCGTTTGATTTTCTTTTCTTAATTAATTAATAAATAATAATCTAATTTTACACAATAGCAAGTGATGATCACTACCTATATCTCCTGATGTTAAGCATCTTACATCACATATATTTGCTAGTGGTATACCTTTATTGGTTATTACATAATTAATAGTAGTACGATGACCTCTGGTTTTGCTGTATTTATGTTGTCCTTAATTATTAAAAAAGGTATTTATACGCAACTCATTTAGTGAACATGTTGCTATAAGTAGATGTCCATTCTTATTCTCAATGTTTTCATTAAATTGCTGTTTAATTCCTGGGATTATACGGCTTTCTACTCTGACATTGAAGTCTCCTAGCACTACAGTTGCTTCATTATTGTTTATCATGTGTAGTTCCGCTGTAGTGCCTCATAAAATTCCTCCCGTACCTCTTGGTGTCTGCAATTTGCTGATGAATAAACGCCAATCATGTTAAAATATTTGCTATTATTTTCTATCTTCATTGTTATTATTCTCTGTGAGATGCAATGAACTTCAATGATATGATCTCTAAACTTTCTTGTGTACCATTACTGCGACTCCTTCTTTGGTTTTTGTGTTTTTATCGACCCCACTGTATGCTAATAAATATTCGCCAAAGATTACCTGCCGTTATTCCATTTTTCTTCGATTCCTGCAATGCATATATGTCAATTTTATAATCTCTTAATTCCGTTTCCATTTCTTGTTCTAGTTTGTTGAGTGATTAATTGTTCTATCCTACGATTCTACGAGATTATGATTATGTTTTGTTGACTTTTCTCATCTCCTGTTCTTTGCGTAGATCGTCGTTGGATCTGCCCGTTCCGATGCATGTTATTGGTTTTTTCAGCATGTTTCTTGCTTCACAAACGACAGGTTGCTAACCTCACCCTAAAAACAAGATTAATAAAAAATCATGTGCCTTTACTCTACATACGAACTCTAAATTGCTCAAGGCTCATATGAATAGTATAAAAATCTTGGACAATTAAAAAGTGATATGTTACACTTCAACAAACAAGAACATTCTATGAATTTTAAATCAGACAAGGAGGGCTCAGTGCTATCCATTCTCAGATTCTCATATTATCCAAGTTGACATTTACACAAGTATTCAATTGCCTATCCGCCAAGCGGACTAATTTTTAATT
The DNA here is from genome assembly GCA_030264735.1 of Gymnusa sp. GC000175. Classification (NCBI taxonomy): domain Eukaryota; kingdom Metazoa; phylum Arthropoda; class Insecta; order Coleoptera; family Staphylinidae; genus Gymnusa; species Gymnusa sp. GC000175. The sequence continues at coordinate 1,547 of JARJDX010099928.1, forward strand.
TATAAATGTAAGTTGTAATTGATGTTCTAAATTGTAAACTTTTCAAAATTTTAATTTAAAGAGTGAGCTATCCATAAACACATCACTCCGCACTGTGAGTGACCTTAAAAAATTTACAAATGAAAATTGCTTATATATCTGAAAGGCAGCAGACTTCCGTTTTAATTTGCAAGCCCGTCATGTCCAAACTATTCAAAATCCTGCTATTCAAGAAACTAAAATACATTATTTCAAAGAAAAAAATATTCCGGAACATCAATTTGGTTTTAGAGAAGGGCACGCAACTATCGAACAAGTGCACATACTTATAATAAAAATAAATAACGATTTAGAAGGAAAGAAATATTGTTCAGCGGTATTTTTAGATATACAACAAGCATTCGACAAAGTTTGGCATCAAGGGCTATTATATAAAATTAAAAAACTTCTTCCTCATAACTTTTATCACATTTTAAAATCTTTTTTGAAGAATTGCCACTTCTTGGTAAAATTTAAAGAAAAAAATACGAATATTCATCCTATTAAATCAGGTATTCCACTTGGTAGTATTCTAGGACCTGTCCTATACTTACTCTTTACATCAGATCTTCCAACAACGCATATGATGGTAACGGCTACTTTTGCAGACGATTCAGCAATAATGACTTCAAATCGACATCCAGAATTGGCGCCACAGCTCCTGCAAAGAAATTAAATCTTATACAAGATTGATTCAAAAATTTCCTCTAAGTCTAAGAAAAGAAACCTACCCGCCCCTTTTTTTTACATAGTAAACAAATACCACAAAAATACACGGTAAAATATCTGGGAATTCATATGGACCGCCGCCTATGCGGACACATCATATTTGGACAAAACGCAAACACTTAAATTTAAAATTTCATCAACTGTACTGGTTCAGTGGTTCTTAGGTAAAAAAACAAAATTATCACTAAAAAACTAGTTGCTAATAATCTACAAAGCAATTTTAAAAGCAGTATGGACCTATGGCATACAGATATGGGTTCAGCATCCAAATCTGCTATTGAAACATTGAAGAGATTTCAATCTAAAGTGCTTCGTACTATAGTGAGCACCGGAGTTCGTGACAAATAAAATATTAAGACGTGATCTTAAAATATCAACCGTCAAGGACGAAATAATGATTTACAGTGAGAAGTACGAATACAGACTTAATTCTCAAACAAACAAACTAGCAAACGAGCTAACAAACAAAAGATACTATACATTATTTAGAACTAACAAAATCTGATACGCTATCTGGTGGTGAAAACTGAACTGCACAAAAGAGTACCTGCCACTCACTGTGTTCATTGCACAATTTGTTGTATTGTGTTTATATTAATAAGTAATTAAAAATATAACAAAACAAAATCCTGTTTAACACCAAATGGATCTCCTTAATATTATTATTCTTGAACGTTTTGGGTAATATCCTAGGCTCGCCAAGTTGACAAGTTTAGGCGAAAGTGCTGCCACCATCGGTAGTGTTACTTCTCAATACAGTGCCGAAAACACCAGAATTGGCACCAAGCCGTATCTTATGAGTAGTCAAATATAAAATGACGCTTCGCACAATGTCAGTGTAAAATGTGACATTTTAATGATGAAAGTAGAAAAATAATATGAAGGGTTTTCCATTTAAAATGTAAAGTTTGAGTTTAGGTGGAATATTGTTTTTAGAAATCAATAATAGGTAAATAAATAATAAATAACTTGTTTGTACAAAAATTGATTTAAATCAAGATTATAAATCAGAATTCCATATTTTTACCATTTACTAATTCAAATAAAACAGCATATAAAAATCATTAAAATAGGTCTTTATTAATATTAGTATAAATAAATATATTTTTTACAATCAATGTTTTTTAAATACAACCACTAAAAGGCACATTTAGAATAAAAAAATAAAAACATTAAAAATGCCATTTGATATAAAATTTGGATCTCTGATTTGCATCAGAATTTATTTTCATAGCCAATTTACACTAAAATTTTTGAAAGAAGGCAAATGTCATGAATGTTCATGATGTTTATGATGAAATTCTTCAGGGTGCTCTGCCACATAAAAGACATAAATAAGAGGGATAGCAAAAATAACAACTATAATACAAACAATTAGTGCAATCCAAGAAATATCAGCATCAGCTCCACTACAAGTATAGCTACTAGATTCTTGAATTAAAATTGGTTCATTTGGCAATAAACGCACTTCCTCCTCTACTCCTTCCAATAAACTATCAGAAATATCACAACCTTTATTTACATTTAAATTGCTATTAAAAATAACCTCATTAAATTCATTATCTAATTTTGCATCTAAAATAGTGTCTTTTAATTTATCTTCTAAAATAATTTGATCAATTTCTTGTAGGGGAATTTTTCCGTTAGGAGAATTGTTTCCACTCTCATGAACTCCTGCAATCGCTGCACTAAATGGCCTTGCAGGAACCCTTATAGTATTTCTAGCAAAAATTTCATTTTCTTTATGCATATTATTTAATCGTTTTAGTTCAGCTATCTGTAAAAATATATAAATGGGTGATTAAATAAACTTTTCACAATTTATGGTCACATACTGGGCAATGATAACGAATTGAAAGAGCTTGTAGGGTATCATTAGGTTCCACATTTTTTTCTACGGTGGGAATTTCTGTGAACGGTTTAATGGGTTTAAGAGTGTATAACTCGGTTTCTTCGCCACTGTCATCGCTATGTTTGGCCAAAAGTTTTGAATATTCACTATTACTATTTCGAACTCTTAAATAAAATATCAGAATTAGATCTAATCTTAATAAACTATACATTTTGCTACTCACTTTTGTCTTTTCATTTGCTAATGACTAATAATATATTTAGGTATGTTATTGCTAATATGAACTTTGCTACTTTTAATAATATTTACCTTGCCAACGTAAAGTGAAACGTCATTTGAGTATTTTTAGGTTATATTAGTAATAAATTTTAATTCCCTAAGGATGTTTACAAAAATCCCGCATTAAAGCTTTAAAAAAGATCGATTTAATAAAAATATTATAAATATGCTTATATAGATCATTTGTAATGCTTTGTTCGTTGTATTTTTTTATTTAGGAAAAAGTAAGTACACATTTGGCAACATAACCAGTGTGTTTAAGATTTCATTGTTTACATTCTGTAATATTTTAAAATTTAAAATAAAATGAATCCGCCTGAAAGTGGTGAATATTTTGAAAGCTACGAAGATTTAGATGTAAGTTAAAACAAATTAATTAATTTAACATACGTAGAACATTCCCCATAATTTTTGCGCATAAGTTAAGATTATTTTAATTTAGGTTAAGTTAGAACACATGCAAGCGTTGTTGACAAATTTAATTAATTTACCTTTTCCGATATCCTGATTCTGTTTAATTAACTAAAAATATTTAAAATTCAAATTTGTCTTGCAGAAATGCATTATGCGTATGTTTTAATTAAAAAAGCGTTATTCTTTAACTTGTATACATTACTAGTTATTAAAATTAAGGGATACGCACTCATATACAGGGTGGTCCAAATTGAGTAGCATACCATGGGTATTTTTCTTATTATTAAAGATATGTATTGACTTTGTTAAATGGACAGTGATGTGTAGTTTTGTGCTGAATTGGATTCTAATGAGAAATTTTCAAAATTCCAAACAGTTTGAAAACTATTTAAAAAAAACTGAAAATCAGGATTTTCTAAAAAGATACAAAAAAAATTATATAAAATTTACTTGATTCAAGCAAGGAAACTTAAAACTGCTGTCAAAAAAATTCTTATTTTAAATGCTCGCCATAAGTGATTTTTACTTGAATAGTTTTTTTTTCTATTTTTAACGATGTATAAAAAACCTATGTCAGAATAAAAAATTATGAGAAATTTTAATTGTTTTAATTTTAAATCAAGTAGGCATAAAAACAAATGCAGGTCTAACAAAACAAAAGTACTTATGTCAGTAAATACTAAAATAAAAATAAATTATTGTAAATGCTCAAAATATGGTCCGTTGTTAGCTAAACACAATCGACACAGGTTTGCTATACTGCGAGTTACTTGTACTGCGAGTTACTTGTCGCAATGTATTGCGAATAACGATTAAATGAGCTCCTCGGGAGTTAGTTAAATTGGTTAAGAAATAAGAAAATATAAAATAAAATCTTACTTTCAGTTTTGATAATTTTGGGAAAAAAAGTGAAAATTTAAAATTACTCAAAATCATGTTATCCTCATAAAAGTGCAGGTTACGAAATTAAAGTCCTTTTTTCGATTTGAGAAGATTATTATATTTTCCATTTTCAAAATTGCAATTTAAAGAAATTTCGAAAAATTATTGACAAATCTCGGATTTATATTTCAGATATTTAAAATCCGCTACCTAAGTTACCTACGTAACCGAAAACAGATTTTTTTTTTTCAAAAACCCGGTTTCGGTTTTTATTTTTAGTTTATATTTCCTAGTTAAAAATTATTTAAAATCTGTCAAGTGATTTTAAATAGATTTCTTTCTTAAATCCCAAATTCTCAGAAGAATGTATAAACATGGCAAGCCCTATATTTTTATTTATTTATTGTTTTATTGTCCTCATTGTAAGGGCAATAAAAAAACTCTTTTAATATAATCACGTTCCTTACGGTTCGAACCTCGGAATGTAAAATTTTTGCAGAATTAGTCTCTTTTTTGTTTACTTCCATAAAAGAAACAATTGTTTAAATTCGTGCTGGTGAGTGATTGATTATAAGTTTATGTGATTTTAAGTTTATAAGAAGGTAAAATAAAAAATTTAAAATTTTCCATCTATTTTTAACTACAAATAACTTTATGATTAAATTTGATTTTTTAATACACGAGCTTATTGACAAAAAAACGCTCCTCACATAACTATTTATTGTTCTTCCTTTTTTAGCCATCAACAGAGAGCGAAAGAGTCTTTTCGATCGCTGGTAATTTTTGTACTAAATTACGTTCCAGGATGAAATTTTATCTGCTAGATTCATTAGTTTTCCTTAAATATTATTTTGTGAAGAAAGAAAATTTATGAATCGATTTATTTTTTTATTTTATTTTTTCTCTGAATTTTAATTTTAGTTTTATAGTTTTATTAAGGTTTATGGTATTTATGTACATTTTCCTTCATTTATAAAATACACTTAAGGTAAGTTTTGTAGTATATTTAGAGTAAATGAAAAACCCGGTTAAAAACCGGTTAACCGGTTTCCCATTTTCTTAAAAACCGAAAACCGGGTTTTGAAAATATTCGGTTTTTTGAAATCCCTATGACACTTTATTATAAAAACCAAACCAGAAAGCATGAAATTTTAAATATCAACATAAAAACTCATGTTTTTCCTAAATTGTGATCGCTGAATACGAAAACCTAGGTTTTTTGTACATTTTTTTCTTGATTTTTTATTTTTTTTGTAATTTTCACTTACTTTATTTAAAATATTTAAAAAAAAAACAATAAACCAATTTCAAATTCGTTTTCTTGCCTTTAAATAATAGATTTTTTACTACACAATAAGCTCCTAGGGTGTATTTTACTTTGCCTTGATCTGCACTAAAAATCCGAAATAAAATCTTTCTTTCGGTGAAAATTTAAAATTGCCTAAAATATTGTTTTCCATATAACAACAGGTTGCAGATTACGAAAATATAATCCGTTTTCTCATTTGAGAACATTGTTATTTTACAAAATTGTAATTTAAAGAAGGTTGTACGTTCTAATATTACTACTAATAGAATCCCAGGAAAACCACTCCCTTGGCGCAGATTCATGGAGTCTTAGGAGAAAGTGCCCTTTGTGTTTCGCTGCTTCATCTTCCAATCTACACAATCTTCACGTGGTATTGTCCAGGTGGATAGTAATGTATACACATGTCATCTCTTCAGCCAAGACGGATTTAGCCGAGGTTTACAAACTACCGGCTCAAACAAAAATTATTGGTTAAGTCGGACTTTTGGTGTAAATTTAGGGTTGACGCGAATAAACCAATAATTTTTGTTTGATCAGTTTGAAAATTTAGATTTAAGCTTTTAACAAAACTTGGGAGGTCCCAGTGACTTTTATTTAATATCGATAGGTAAGATTTTTCGTTTTTTGTAAATGTTTCAAAAATATCAAGTTTATGAAAAAAAAAAACATAAAAGGAAAAAGTGTTAAAAATTATATTTGCAACAAATTTTTTTCATATCATTTTTTCCAAAATTTAACATTTAACGAACTAATTGTTGTTCGTTGATTAGCAATACAGTTGTGTACTTGTGTTCGTTATGTAAAGTTTTGCTAAATGCGCCTGTGGGCAATAGCCATTTCAGCAAAAAAATATTTTATTGCCATATTTTATTGCACATGGTGGGTAAAATAAGGGTATGACAGATAATAATAGTAACTCGATGTTTTTTTTGTGTTTTTGTATGGCTGGGCCGTTTTCTGGGTGTTTTCTTATATTTGGTGAATTTGTAAGTATCGTTTAAATATGTAAACACATATAAATAAAGTAAAGTACCAATGGTACCAACCATGGGGTGGTACATTTTTCTCCGCTGGAGGGCGTATCGCTTAGCTTGAATCGCGTTTATTACAAGCGCAAATCCATCGCAAATCACTAAGGAACAAAATATCTACATAAAAAATTATTTTAAAAATTTAATCCTGCAACCATTTTGATAGAGCTAAAGCATAGTCGCAGCGCCAATTAATAAGGAGCAAAATGTTAGTATTCAAAAAATCTTACCTCAAAAATTGTGCCCTGCAACCATTTTAGAAACGGAGCTAATGTGATATTTTTGCAATTTGATTTGAAGTTCACGTAGTCGCTTCAGCGCAAATCGCTTTTTGTAGTGAACGTTGAATTGGATGAGTAGAAAACATAATTGCGCACGCAGACGTACCAACCTCAAATAAGGAAATTAAAACATAATAAAAATAAAATTATTTTAACAAGTTTAGTAAATTTAAATGCAGTTAATAACATCTCGACACTTTGTAAAAAGAAATATTAATAATTATTTAAACGTTTATACAACACACTGCGCAAAATAAAGCTTAAATCAACATGGCCGCTTATAGTCCATGGCCTATTGGGGATTCAAATTATTTAAACTCAATATTTTCTAACCAAAATATAAATAAGTAACAAGCTTACCTTTATAATTACATCTCGTACATTCACGTACATTTGACGGCGTCTAAATTACACAACATGACCATAAGAATTTTTTAAAATAAACGCGTCTGTGTTTTCAACCAATCAAAAGGGAGGCGGCCAGAGCCAAATCTTTAAATATGGCCGGGGCGAAGCTCATATGACGTCACAAAAACAAAATGCAAAATTATTTTTGCAAATATCTCGTTTAAAAATTTACAGAATTGCGTGAATGTTGTATATGTTACGTAAATTGAGGGCCTTTACATTTTGGCTAATTCAGTTTTTTCAAAACCTGTGCGCTATGCTTTATGAAAATTCATGCGTCTTTTTTGTTTGAGGAGAGGGGGTTGAAATTTCGTGCTGGCACCCTCACCTATTACAAGTGGCTGCGTTCGCTTTTTGTTACCTGTAATCTTGATAAATCAAAAATGTTTAATTAGTAGCGTTAGATTGCGCCATTTATTGTGAATTTTTACAAATTTGTCCCCAAGGGGATGCATGTTTGAGCCATGGAAGTTTTAAAATGTGTGTTATGGGTGAGTAAAAATAGTTTTTTACGCTAATTAGATTTTACAATATTTAAATAAACAGCTCAGTGTATTACAGCAGTAAGTTTTGATTCGCAGGTTTCCGGGTACTGCGCTGTTATTGCCGAAAAATTAATGACACTCTAGAAAGGTAGGAGCGACTCTTTAGTCTAGTGCCTAGTACCTGCTAGTACCACAGATAAGTATATACAACACTCTGTGCTAGTACCATTGAATATAAAATTTCTAATAGAAGGCTCGTAAAGCGCAGCGTTCGTACTCTCACTTTTGGGGACGAAACGGCTGAAGTTTGGGGACAAGCCGCATTTTTTTGTGGAGTCGCCACTTAGCGCTCGCTGTACATAAATGGAATCGTCTCAGAGTAAAGAATATATATTATTATGTACTCTGAGGGAATCGTTAAACGCGCGATATATTTATTCCGGAAATCTATATTCTTAAAAAATAGCACAAAGTATAAAATAAAAAGATATTGAAATATTTTAACCTCATATGTGAAGGTAATGCCATCTTTTGTATTACAAACAAACTATTAGAGCCGCGCCGGCTAAATACCATGGTTAGTGCAGTGGTCTCAAACTGGCGGCTCGCGGGCCGGATGCGTCCATTTTTTCCGGCCCGCGGAAATATTTAAAATATTTCTTATAAATATGGTCTTTGTAGTTTTATTAAAATTTAAAAACAAAAAATATTATCCCAACATATTATAGATATACATATTTATTATTTTCCTGTGATATTTTTGTTTTTGAAAAAAGTTTGGCCCGCAGACCAGTCCAGACTCCAGAGCAGGGGTGTGAAAGTACGCCCCGCAAGCCTCGTGCTAGTGTCGGGAGGAATTTATGCGGTCTCTATTTTAAAGCCACAAAAACGAAAAAAAAATTGTCTTCGGGAAATTTTGAAAAAATTGTAAAAAACCTTTATTTTTCCAAAAAAAAGTTAAAAAATTCAAGTTAAGTTTGTCCAAAATCAAGCAAAAAAAAATGATTTTTAGGTTAAAAACTTATGTTTTTATCATTTTTGAAATTTTATATTTTCAGACCATTTCAAAAGGCAAAATTTCAATTTTGTTATATTTCCGTCATTTTTTAACCACAACAATTGTCCAAAATTCATTATTGATGTTCAGAAGGTCAGTAGCAATAAAATTTACATCGAAGAAAGTCGTAAAAGCATACATACTATAATTTACGTATGAAGTGAAATATTTTTACGCACCAAAACAATTGTACTACCTATTTTTGTTGTTAACGAAAAAGAAAATTCAATTTAACCTAATTAACCTAGAAATTATACATCTAATTTTATTTTGGGTTAAAAGTCAGAAACAGGGATTTTTTCGAGGTTTACATTTTCTCCTATAAGTAACCCTTTTGACTATTTTTCTTGGTTTAGCATATTTACAATTGTTGACTCTCTTCGGATTTGTTCTTTTTTTAGAACCACAACCAGAACCCATACTCGAACTTCTCGTACTTCTCGATATGCTATTACTACATTTTTCCTTCTCGCAAACATTATCTTGCGGTTGCTTCTCAACCTGTTCCTCGCAATATTGATCCATTACAAATTTTGGACACGACTTGGCCTTATTCTGTTGTTTCTTTTCCTCACAACCCACCATCTTCATCAAATCAAATTGAGATTTTTTGAAAGCCGAAGGACTTTTAATAATTGGTTTACGGGATCTAGTCCCACCTTGCGATTTGCACATGTGAGTTTTAGGTTTATTACTTTTCTTGCATTTTCTAGCATTGCAATTTGGTTTCATCATGCCTTTCAGTTCTTTTAAAAGTTTTAATATACTGCCATTCTTTGTATTAACGTTTTCATTGGAATCTGAGCAATCGCTTGGAGTACCTTGGCGTGTGTTTCCGCTCGAATTTGATCCGCTTCTTGAAGCTTGCGCGTTTGAATGATATATGAAGACTTGCAGAATTTCCTGTGCTAAATTTTTGCGGCCGTTTCGCGTTGTGCATTTCTGCATCCGTGCTATGGCCCCAATTACTTGATACCTGGTGTTTTTTTCGAAAATAAACCCTTGCTTTGTTGCTTGAATCACGGATGTTTCTACCTGACTCACAACATCGCCGCTTAATTGAAAATTTCGTTTCATAAATCTTGAGATGTCATTGATGGTTGCTCCTGCTTTATAGCAGGGATCGCTTTGAATCATTTGCAAAGCGAATAAAACTTGGGTCAAAAAACTTGGTAATTTTGGTTTGTTTTTAAAGATTTCGCTATCAGTCTCCTCACATTCATTACAATTGTTGGACATGTTTTGTCCAAATCATTTTAAATTTTTTTTAATTATGTCAATAAAATGACAATTTTTTTGACATTTTGGCATAACTAGATACCTTTTTTCTTGACTTGAATCTTTTAATTAAAAATAATGAGATAAAATAGAAAATGGTTTCGTAAATTGTAATTTTTGAAAAAAAAAATAAAAACTCTTTACTGGTGGAGAAGAAAGTAAAATTCCTGGTTTTCGCTTTACATCCTACTCAAATTCTATATACGCCAACCCGTACACATAGCTTGAGGCGACACCACTCGGCGAGAAGCGTAAGCTATTAATGTTAGGACAGGCGTGTGTAACGTCCCAAAGAATTGACTACAATTTTAAGTTTTGCTACCGTATTAGTGAAAAAAAGATTGTATTGGTTTAGAATCATGAGCAGGGTCAAGCGAGTTGTTTACCCAAATGTCTCAATACCGAAAAACGCAACAAAAATAAAAAATCTAATTAAAAATAAGTTTATTTATAATAATATAAATATAAAATCTATCCTATTAGGAAAATTACAATCTTTTCACATAATTAGTAAACTTTTTCAAGTCTGTTTGATAAGAATCTCCATTTTGTTGACAGTGATCTTTATTCAATAAATGTAAATGTATGACGCCATCATCAGTCACAATTACCTGGAAATAAAATTAATACAAACAAATTCCTTATTATTATTTGATAATTTACCATAAACGACCTCATTTTTTGATAACTCTTTTGATTAACGGGCGAGAGTTTAATGAGCTTCGCGCCTTCTTTGATGTGAATGGAAAAAGTGGGAAAAAATTCGCTGAATGTTAAATCCCATACGTGGATGTTGCTTTTGCTATCTTTGGTGTAAAAAATGCAAGGTCGGTTTTGTGACCATTGCACTATGTCAAGTTTGGCCTCGACGTTTTCCTGATTGCACATCGACATTAGAGGTTTCTCCACGTTTCGCGAAAACAAAGATATGCTTCCATTATTGTATCCAACTAGGAAGTAGTCGGATGAATGTGGACAACTCTCTAGGCAATTTGCACTGCTTAGTGATTCTAAAAACAGAAAAAAGGTCGTGATAATTAAAGGACTTGAGGTTGTAAATTATGCTGCTAATAAACTCTTGCACAATTATTTTCTTTTGTGCCTGCAAAAAAAGTTCTGAGATTTATACTGGAGTGAGTTACACGCGTTTCATGACTCTATTTTGTTATACTCCACTACGCAATCATAAAAAGTTAGTAACCACGTGACCGCGTAGGTATGCAACCCAAACGACATTTGGTATTTCAATGTTATTTATCATATGCAATCAGTCACATGTTTAAATATTTTTATCATTGGCATTTGTTGCGAACTTTGCCTGCACAGGTATACTTATGCTGGTAAATTGTAGCACCTTAATGGCGTTACTTTTTTTTAATTTTAAAAAACTTACCTGGTAAATATTTTTTGGGATTGGCTTTGGTTCCGCTTGCCAAACAGTGCAAGATGTAACCATAATTGGTAGAAATGTAAATGTGATTGGGATCAGATAAGTTCACAGTGAAATCTGTGCAGAGTAAATCTTTCAGTTCGGGGTTGAGAGTTGCGAGTGAAATTATCGTATTTCTAACTAGTGATTTGCGATGTTCCACATCATCTAAATAAGTTTCTACAGTAAATGGTTTCGAAATAAGGCCCCATATTATTAAATTTCCATATTCATCTAACGTCAAGACCTGGAAAAATATATTTTTTAATTATTCTACTCAAGACCTGAAATAATTATTTGTGAACCATGTCCAAAAAGTGGATCTTTTTTGGCCGCATTTGAATTTTAATCAGATGAGGACGAAAAAGTTCTTTTAGACAAAGATGCACATGATATTTTTTGGGCGACCAAAAGTAATTTTTACTGGAAAAATTAAATTTACTTATTTACATTGGATAACTTATGTTTATTAAACAATTAGAAATGTTAGTTGTTTCCTGGAAATCTTGAAACTTTAGAAATGATACATAGATGGCGCTAGCATCCAGCGGCCAAGTAAATAGGAGAATCGGCTTGGACGACAATATACTCAAGTCATTAATACCATCAAAAAAAAAGGTTACAGACCATATAACGCAAAACAGTAACCTACAGAAAAAATGCAAGGCAAGACAAAAGAAGAAGAACTGTGAAACGAAAACGAACTTTATGGCTAATGTATCTCAGAACACGGTTCTATTTTGTCATAACAAAACTCTTCCGAGTGACAATAAGTAAAGTGTAGACAAACGATAAACGTAAGCGATAATTTACAGATAGGTAATGCATAACAAAGATTTAGGAAGAATGGGTCAAGAATAGACGCGATATTTAGGCCTAAAGACTCGAGAAAATCGCGGAAATATCTTTGAAATTAAACATACCAGCATATATGTGTTTTGTCGACAATTCGAAGACATTTGACAGGGTCCGCTTGGCAGATGATAACTCTGCCGACAACCTACACGCATTTAATCAACGGACTAAGGACTTCAACATGCAGATTGACAGGGAAAAACACAGTTCCTAACAATGAAATAGTTACATCAAAAGAACCCATCACATGCAAGTTGGAATTGGAGGGAACGGTCAGCACTCATCATCACACATCACTACAAAAGGAATAGGGCACCAAATAATAAGAACATGTTACGTTTTATAAGAGAACTTATTTGGAAAAACAAATTTCCAAGACCCGAGGTTAAGATTCGTATATACAAAACCGTGGTGAGGCCAATAAAACCGCTTCAAAGACCAAGGCTGACAATTCTTAAACCAAAGAAATAATGAAAAATGCAGAGATGAAAGTGCGGAGAACAATACATGCAAAAACGCTGCTTGATCATACCAAAAAAGAAGATCTTCGAGAGGCACACAAATTAAGACTAGTATATACAAAACAACTTTAGAGACCAGAGCTAACAATTCTTAAACCATGCAAATGATAAAAACTGCAGAGATGAGAGTGCTGAGAACAATACATGGAAAAACGCTGCTTGATCATACCACAAATAAAGATCTTAAAGAGGCAACACAAATCCAAGTCATAGCTAATTAACCATATGGAGAAGAAGGGAATGGTGTAAACACGTGGAAAGAATGTCCAACAAAAACATAGCAAAAGCAATAAAGAATAAAACACCAATAGGAAGAGAAAAAAACAGAGAAGAACAAAAAGATAGAAAAACAAATTTCTAAGACCCGAGGTTAAGACTCGTATATACAAAACCGAGACCAAAGCTAACAATTCTTAAACCATGTAAATGATGAAAACTGCAGAGGTGAAAGTTCTGAGAACAATACATGGAAAAACGCTGCTTGATCACACCAGAAATGAAGATCTTCGAGAGGCAACACAAATCCAAGTCATAGCTAACTAGCCAGATGAAGAATACAAGAGTGGTGCAAATACGTGGAAAGAATGGCCAACAAAAACATAGAAAAAGCATCAAAGAATAACACACCAACAGGAAAAAGAAGAAAACAGAGAATAACAAAAAGATGGAAAAACAAATTTCTAAGACCCGAGGTTAAGACTTTTACATACAAAACCGCTTCAGAGACCAAAGCTGACAATTCTTAAACCATAAAAATGATGAAAACTGCCGAGAACAATACATAAGAAAACGCTGCTTGATCATGCCAAAAATGAAGATCTTCGAGAGGCAACACAAATTTAAGTCATAGCTAATTAGCTAAATGGAGAAGAAGAAAATGGTGCAAACCCGAGGAAAAAATGGCCAACAAACAAATAGCAAAGGCATCGAAGAATAACACACCAACAGGAAGAAGAAGATAACAAAAAGATGATAAGAATTCTAAGAACAGTAAAAGGCAACACAGGTGTAAGCCTACGTATACGTAGACGTGAACAAGAAGAATAAAATATAAAAAACACATAGCTTACTCCAAAATTGATTTTGATGGTAAAATAAATAAAAAAAAATTAAAACAAAAGACACAAGAGCAACAACCAGGTTCTCGTACCTACAATTTTTACAAAATATGGTTAGGTATCTGTCAAAAACGAAAAATACATAAATCAGTTTCGTATGGTGATTACATCCTTATTTTTTTCTTATTTTCTATGGCTAGCGCCATTTTTTATGTAAGTTTTGACAATTGCATATAAAATTTCCTCCGTTTGAAACCAAGTAAAATGAATTTTATTCAATGAGTTAAATGCAGAATATTATGCTCCAAAACTTTGATTGCAAGCTCTTTTATCTAAACCTAAACTAATTAGGAAGCAGGAAATAGCAAACGTTTCATGTATAAAATGTCAAAATCTCATAATCAATAACCGCAGTAAACATCCTGCATATGCTGGGATTATAAATTATTCTGAATCACCTGGTATAATTAAAACATTTTCAATGTCACATCTTAACCTAGAAAATGTTTAATTACTAGATAAGGAATGATAAATTACAAACTATTTACCAAACAAACGGTTACGCGCAATAACAATTCCGTTATGCATGCACAATAAAAATAATGTTAGATAGTTTACCTGACCGGAAGCCAACCAATTATGACTAGACTTTTCCACGACGTCATTAAGTGCGTTTCGATACGAATGAATGGCAACAATTTTACCACAATATTCCGCATCGATGCAAGTTGTGTAAGTGCCGACCTTCAAGGTCATCTTGAAATCGCCTTCATCTTCCAAATGGCAATTAACGCTCGGACTTTCCGTTAAATCCCACAACGTCACGGTGCTAGAAATAAATTCACAATCGATACGATTAACATATTCTAAGAAAGCTGTTGACCCAAAACACGTACCCGTCATGCATTCCGGCAAAAATTAATTTGTTATCGCCGGCGCCGAAACACGAACAGTTTACTGTTCCGAAAGCGGCGAAAATTTCTTCGGGTGCTGAGGGTATGCCCAAATTCCAGATGCAACCAACTGTTTTAAGATCGGTTTCCGTGCAATTTATTAAAATTTTAGGGCCGTGCATTGTGAGGACTTTCATGTTGCTGCAACTCGACGAAAAGTTCACTGATAAAACCGGCCTATCCAGTAAAAAGTTGGTGTTTAAGGTTATGTACCCCTCGCTAAATGGTAAATTTGCATTGTCGATTTCGATTTCTTTTGATTGAATTTGGCAACTTTCCTCCAATAAGGTCATAACGACTTGTCCCGTGTTTTCCAAAAATTTCTTCAGAGAATACTCGTTATATTTAGGTTCGAAGCTTGTAGTTTCCGAAAAATCAGCTCCAACGCCAAAAAGCTCCATTTTATATTCTTGCAGCGAATACGCATCTAATTTGGTGAATTTTGTAGGAAATTGCGTCCATTTATTGGTCACGTTAATAAAATCAGTCTGAATTTCTTCGTCAACATTATCATCGCCTGTTTGAGTCGCTATTTGTACCGAATTTCGATTTCCAAAGGATTTTATGAAAATTTCGTAACTAACTGAAGGCAGGTCGAAAAGCGTGAAGGTTTGTGTATCAAGACGAATCATGCTCATTAAATCTTCGCCTCGTTTATTCTTCTTCTGTAGCGTTTTTTCTCGCTGGCGTTGCTTTTTCGCGCCTAGAAAATTTACAAATTGCAAGGATTCTTCGAAACCTTCATCTGATAACGATTCCACGTTAGTTATTTCGGTGATTTCATCCAGGATAGGTTTGTGCTTGCTTTCGGGTAGGTCGAAATTTCCCGAATCTAATTTCCTTTCTTCATCCGCGGAACTGAGACGTTTTTCTTCCTCTTTGGGTGATAAATCGTCGTCTGAACTCGTTGAGGTTGTCGATGATGAGGTTGAGATTGTTTGTCCGCTGTTTAAATCTAAATCGCTCGATGATGATTTGTATTCATCAAAATCTGAGGCGTACGAGTCGAAATCATCTTCGTAATCATCTTCGGGTGGTGTTACCTGTTTAATGGGAACGTCGGGTCCTGCTATGTTCATGTTGACGATGCTGCCTTTTCGGAGCGTTGCAGTTTTTGGTCGTTCTAAAGTGCTAGTGCAGCTGCTGTTATCGGACGATGCATCATCACGTGGTTCCAAATTTAGGTGCGGTTTGATTCTTGTGCTGAGTTTTGGGGATATTTGAATCGGTTTTGGTTTAATATTAGATGCTTTGAGGGCGTTTGAATAAATTTGTTTACTATTTGGAAAATATTGCGTTTTAACCACTCTGCTACTTGTGGGGCTGCTTGGGATTGTTTTTTTCTTACCATTAACACTTCTTGTAACATTTTTGGTCACTAAATTCGATTTCGTACCAATTTTCGTCCTTTTTTCATCATCAATTTTCTTTTTGGAGCTCTCCCTGCTTGATTCCTCAACAGATTTTTGATTTTGTGTTGATTTGGCATTTGATTTTGACGTTTTTTGCACGACATGCTAAAATATTTTGTTTACCTGTATTTCGGGATTATATTTTTATTATTTCCACTCACCTGCTTTCTTGTAGACATAGGAAAGTCACTTTAACGTATTGCTAAGACATTTGTTGATCGGTTTGTGAAGTGTATGTGGGACAACAGATATGCCAACTAATGTATTCCACTGATTAAACTCCCTGGAATAATCGATAAAATGGGGGAAATGGGGGACGAATTTTTATGCAAGGTTGCACGCAGGTGGGAAAATAATCGATACACTTTAAAAAAAATGTTTATTAATATCACAGCGCTTTATTGACAATGTATATTAATGATTTTTTTTTATTTAAACAAATTTAACACCAAACAAATTAAAATTAAATACGAGGTAAAGTTTATTTTAAAACCAGAGCTGTAGCAATGCTCAAGATTATCCAACACGTTTTCATATTCATTCGCCATTTTGTCCGTGTTTTTGGAAACTGGAACATTTCTCAGTCTTAAAGTTGCGTCATTGAAAAGAACGTTAGTTTGACCGTCGAATAAACCAAATAAAGTAAACGCTGCTGTTACTGATTTATAATTTTTGCCAAACAAATTATCCAATTGTAGGAAGACATCGACTGTATCCTTGATCCACGTGTCCGATTTATTGACCGAGGTCATTATTTGTCCAACCGGTGCCCAACTTAAATAACAACTTGAAGGATCCGTACTATTTTCACACAAAAATTTGAAATTTTCACGTCGCAAATCCGCCACGACTTCTCGGGGATCTAAAAAATTAAAGAAAAAAATTGACCAAAATAAATATTATTATAAAAACTAAAATTCAAAAAATCATATACAGGGTGTCCACAGACCACATATAGGCTAAAAAGGAGTAAAACTTAATATTTCCATCCTTATAAACAAAAAATTCTTTATTAAAGTTTATGTTTGCTACAAAAACATAATTTCTTAAACAAACTTACTACCATGACATCGTAAAAGGTTACTATCCACGTGGTCGCGTAGGTAGGCAACCCAAGCAACATTTGGTATACAATTAATCACATGTTTTAATATTTTTATTATTAACGTTCTATGTGACTGACAGTGAGAGTTTATTTGCGTTTTACCTATGTATTTAAGGAGGATAATGTTTATCATATTTGTTTTTTAATAATCCCTTCCAAGCTTTACTGTGACAGGTGACACCAATGGTTGTGTTAACAGTCAAACAGTCATACCAACAGGTGTTACTGACAATAAGAGTTTATTTGCGTTTTACCTATGTATTTAAGGAGTATAATGTTCATTATATTTGTTTTTTATATTTTTAATAATCCCTTTCAAGCTTTACTGTGACAGGTGACACCAATGGTTGCGTTAACAATCAAACAGTCATGCCAACAGGTGTGATTTTTGTTGTTTCTTACCTTTGAAGAATTTTTCCAGCTTATTTTTAGACATAAATCCCACATCACCATAACCCTTTTTCAAGCACCTAATAACTCCGTATTCTCCATCAAAAACGCTTCCTTCACACAGTTTTTTAAGATTTTCAGAATAATTAGCAGGTAATCGAGGCACGCAGCTTTGTCCAAAAAATTGAGCCATTCCATCTTCAAATGGGCAACTCTTCAAAAGAAATCTGCTATATAAAGTTTGTACCGCGGTATTCCAAGCAACCCCATCATAAACTGGAAAGCATGCTTTGGCCCCTTGCAAATCACTAAATTGGGAAAATTTTGAATCTTTTTTGACTACTGCCACAGTTATATATTTATCGTCATCACCAACGGTTTCGTATAAAATTGTTTGCAAGTTATATAACCTAAAAATTACGATAAATAAATATATAATGTAAACTTATACGGCTTGAATCTATGTAAATTGTCTTACTTCCATTAGTAGAAAAGTAAAGAGTTGCTTTAATGCAACAAATCAATCTACATAACATAAAACGTTGACTGTCAAATACGAGAACACTCGTAGTTGGTATGCGTTCTTCACCAAACTACGAGTAAACACGTTTATTGTATCTGATTTCGTTTGGCAACAACAAATTAATTTACGAAGTAAAAGTAAGACATTTACATGAAAAACAATTTTGGACAAATTCTTTATGATTCAATATTTACTTTCTTCCGATGCTGACAAGATCTGGAGGTGCTATGACAACATCCGCGGCTCCAAAATTTATAGCTTCCATGCAATGCGTAATATTATTGGCTTTGACGCAATCTATATCAGGTTCGACCCCATAAACAGCAGCAGCTTCACGCATCCAAGAACATTTTGAGTTTGCTATGTTGGAAGTCGTGCATATTCGTATGGTTCTTGGAGGGTGGCATCCCGTAAAACTGTTGGCGCTCAAAAATCCAGGAGCGTTGTCCAAATAACTTTCAATTGGTTCAATTGGATCCAAAGGTTTGATATCTTGTTTGAATGTTTCAATCAAACTTAAAAGAGCGGATTCCCAAGAATTTGGATCGTTTTGATTGATGGTTGATATGAATTCTTGGATTTCTTGGGCACGCTTCCTTTAAATTTGAATTTAAATTTATCAGTTTGGAAAAAGATGTGGTAAAAGTATTAAGAAAGAAAACTTGAACAGTGGTAAAACTTTTTTACTAAATGTTGTAAAGAAAAAAAAAGTGGTACCTTTTTGCTGCAATGACGGGCCAAGGTTTTACAACCCAAACACAAGGAGATCTTGTACTATTAATCGGGATCGTTGTTCCATCCTGACAAAGATAACTATATCCTTCTGGTGAAATTAACGAAGATCCAGGAATTTTACCAAAATGTATCAAAACGTCATCGAGTCGAGCCCAACTTATTTCTCCAACACCATCCGTTAAACAATACAATGGTCCTCTTCTTCCCCAGTATTTATCATTCTTTGAACACTTTTCGGGAAAATCGCATAATGCACAAAGATTTGGATATTTCTTTTCTTCAATTGAAAATCAAAAAATTTCAAATTGGTTTTGTTAATTTAAATGAGTACTTACTTAATTCTGCATCTACTAACGGGTCATTAACCCATGGTCCTGCCTTGCAGGCAGCTTTAAAATATTTTGATGAAGCACTTATGCGATTTTCAGTTAAAGGTAGTGATGGATTGCAACTTTGTGGAACTACTGAAGCTTCCAAATACTAAAACAAAAATTATCCACATCAAAGTTATTACAAAATTTTTATAAAATGAATAAAAAGTTAAACAATGTAACTACTTTAGATCCTGCTTAGGATACTAAAGAACTAAGCTAGGTTTTACTTAAGGTAACTACTTTAGATCCTGCTTAAAATTTTAAGCTTTAACCTGCTTGAGGTTCTGAGGTAAGTACTTTAAATCCTGCTTAAGTAGCTTCTTTAAATTCTGCTTAGGGTATTGTTTTTTTTTTTAGATCCTGATGGAGGTACTAAGGTAACTACTTTAAATCCTGTTTATAGTAATAAGGTCCTACTTAAAGTACTAAGGTAACTAGTTTAGGTCCTAAATAATATTTGGAATGTTTGAAGTTACTCTTCAAAATAAGGTTTCTTTGAAAAAAGCTTTAACCTGCTTGAGGTTCTGAGGTAAGTACTTTAAATCCTGCTTAAGTTAACTTTTTTAGATCCTGCTTAAGGTATTGTGTTTTTAGATCCTGGTGGAGGTACTAAGGTAACTTCTTTAGATCCTGTTTATAGTAATAAGGTCCTACTTAAAGTATTAAGGTAACTAGTTTAGGTCCTAAATAATATTTGGAATGTTTCGATTTATTCTTCAAAAAAAGATTTTTCAAATGTTTTAAAAATTGAAGAATAAATTTTATTCATTACATACATTAGCCAAAATGTTGGTCCAATCCGTTTCATACCCATAACCTGGATGACAATACTTTTTATCTCTGAGATCATGTTTGGAAGTAATTCCCGAATCATCGCTTATCACAGCAACGACTTTATACTCAAATTTATCTAAAATCAATTTGTTAAAGTAGTGAAAGTTAATTAATGTGACACGTGCTATTGATCAAACCTTTGGTGAAACGCATCTCGTTGGTGAGGAGTACTTCAATTTCTGAATTGGTCGCCGTCACGATATCTTCAGGGGTAAACACGGAAAAGTCCACTTTTCCTTTAGAAATCCTCCGCAAACAATCCAACCTAATAAATTGTGTAAATTTATTTATGTAATGGATTTGTGAATGCTTTTTACCTGTCGATGCCGATTACACATTCTACTTTACTATCGGGGTGGTCCAAAATTGGGCAATATCTTGCTGCGCGCTTAAAACCGCCTCGTCCATCGACGACACAAACACGAACTGAAAATAGAAATTGAAAAGTGGAAATATTTTGTGTCAGTTAAATTTTATTAATTAAAAAAAAATATTTTATTTTCTTCTGTGACTTTTGAATTGTGACCAATAATTGATAATTTCTAAAGTAGTCAATTTTTATTTTATATCGTTGGAAAGAGAAAAAAATCTCCATTTAACAGTGTTAAACATAACTTTAGGTCCCATTTGAAAATTAAAAGTTTGTACCAATAATTCGAAAACAGTACAAGTTAGAAAAATTTTGAGAACACCTGGTGATTCTCCGCAAAAAAGTGTCTCGATAGTGTGCAAACTAAAATTGTGTATTTGTTTATTTAGAAAAGTTATAAGCCAAAAACAAAATGGGCAAAAATTTAAATTTTCGCTTTATCTAGTTAGCTATGCATGTTTTCGGAAAAATAAATACATCATTAAATTAGTCTCCTAATGCAACTTTGTCCTAATTTAACCGACCTCGTGTCTTTTACGGTTATCGAGATCCCAATGGTGGGGCTCGAAAAACGGACACCCTGTATATACGTTTTTAAAACATATTATAAAATAGCGCATACACTCCAGTTTATGTAATTATAAAGTGTATTGGCATAGCTTCTAGGAAGTGTTTGAATATGTTTTTTTTTGAGTATACGAGTAATCAATTAGTACTCACATTGTGGGTTTAAATTAAAAAAATAGTATTTTTAATGAAATAGGTAATAAAAAATGTAATTAAAATGCTATAATCGTTACCTGTGATAATTGTGTCATTTAGGTAAACAGCATGATTATGTATTACAGTGTTACAATATTTTATAAGCCACTTATTTGTAATAAAATATTCGTCTGAAGGTTACGCCTCCAGGCAATACTTCACAACACATCAAACTTTATTCAATATGCGGATAAACAAAAAAAAATTTCATGTGTATGCTGCAATAAAAAAGAAATCGAAATTGTTTCTTACATTAACTTAAATATAAACACAATAAGTAATATAAATATTTTTTTAACACAAATACCTCGTTATGATTCGCTAAAACTCACCAAAAAATATTATTTTTTGCACAGATGGCTTATATTTTATATGCCTCTGACGTCATTTTTAATATTTTATGTACGGGTTTGAAATGTGTGTTTTCATAAAAAGTAAAGACCATTTTTAACATTAGTGGTAAAAGTCAACACTTTAACACTAGTGTTATAATTTAAATGTAAATTTGTTGGCATTTGAAAAAAAATTAAATGCATCATTAACTTACAATTAAAGAAAAAACGTTGATTGGTCAACAACCCCTGATATTAATGTGCTTGTTATTTAATTAATTTTTAATTGCAGAAAAACTTGGATATATCCGCCTTTGTCATTGATATAACAAAATTACATTTTTAACTTTGTGCAATATTTAGATAAATATCTGATTTAAAGTTAAGTTTTACGTACATAAATCGAGCCATGGAGAGGGAAAAGATTGGAATAAAGAAAGTTGCGAAAAAGAAGAACGGTTTCCTTGTAGGGAAATAAACCGAAGAAGAATATTTTACAAAAAAGTATTATAATTATTATTAATTAGTTGTTTATTGTTGTATTTTTAACAAGTAAGCAACTACTAGAAAAAAAAATATTCTGCTGTATTTACTTTGAAATTACGAT
>JARJDX010099955.1:0-12798 GCA_030264735.1 Gymnusa sp. GC000175
ATTAAAAAACTTCCTATTTTTGGATTTTAGCCAAAAGTAACTGGGACCTCCCAATTTTTGTTAAAAGCTTAAATATGAATTTTCAGGACGATCAGTTTGGCCGTCTGGGCTGTAGAGAGGCCACAGACACACAGACAGACACACACACACAGACACCACTTCGAAATCAACTTTTTTTGAATAAGGGAGGTCGAAAACGGGTATTTTCGCAAAAAACTTGATTTTGAAAATTGTCGCGATTACTATACTTTAATTTACTTTGTAAATGAAAATAAAAATAGGCTGTAACATAAAATACATGATTTGTAATATTTTTTAGAGGAAAATGGCGGCAAAAAAACAGTTTTACAGAGACTTACTTTAAAATTATCGCTATGCCTTCACTCAGTGACAAAGCTATAAAACTTTATTACCTTTTACAGAGCTAATCGAAAGAGCATTTTCGTATTAGGCGTATATTCCTAATAGATAATTTCCAATTTCCCTTTTACGGTCAAAATATTTTGAAACACAGAACACAGAAAATATAAAAATCTGAAATATGGTAATCAGGTAGCCGTTAGCGGAAAGGGATTCCTAACAATTCTTCAGGATCAAGTATTTAAAGTGTTAAAAGCAGAAATTAGACCTACGTAACCATTTTTACTCTTCCTTACACAATAACATGTGCGACACTGTAGATTCTTACTTAATTGATGCAAGAAGTTGATTTTTAACAGACATATTAGTCAAAAATAATTATCGCATTAGGCTTAACGCAACTCCTGATTTATAAAAATTCAAAACTATGAAACAAGCTTAAGGATTCGATTAAGGAATTTTAGGGGGTTAGATACGGGTAATAAAGATATGGGTACTCATAAATCAAAATTCTAATTAAGGGGTTCGTGAGAGAAATATTAGGAAGCTACCCGTGTTTTTTTTCATGAAGAAGAAGAAGCGCATTATTGTTAGTAGCCCACAAGTGCCAAATATCTTGGGACGGCCCTGAGTATTAGGTGTGTTTTATAATATGTTTTTGAGGGCTGTATTTTACGCTTATTTTAACTGGTCTTATTCAATCTTCTTCCACTATGCACGCTTGCTGTTTCGCAAATAAACTCGAAAAAACATGATCAGTTCTATTAGGGTGTTGGGGTATCACATATGTTGTAATTTTTAACTTTTCGGAAATTTTTGTTAGTAAAATGAATTTCAGAGTTAGCATACTATCTATGTGATAATGTCGTACAAACAAGTTTAACTCTTGACGTAAAATAAGTATATGGTTTATCAATTAGCGATTCTTTAAATAATAATAATAATTTTATTTTGTAATTTTAGAGACTATACGACACCCTGTACCCATTGTTAAAAAGAGAAAAATAAAAATAAAATAAAAAAATACATCGTTTGCAAGATTAAACGCCTTAAAGTAAAGGAAAATTTTAATTAAATTCTGTGAAACTAGAGAACACATTTACAACATTTATTAGTTTTTATTGGTTTAATGCTTCCTGTACATTTAACGAATATTTTAAAAATTAAAAAAAGAAAAAAGAAATATGTGCATTTTAAAACCTTGTTTAAAATAAAACCAAAACCAACCAAAAACATTAAATTTTACTGGGCCAACACCGAAATAGGACAAAACTCGCTAAAAACTTATGGAATAAGATACGAAAAAAAATGGTCATATTTTATAATGAAACTGTAATCAACAGATTCACACAACAATATTTGATTTTTTATAAATAAAACAAAACTCCCGACTACTATTTTTTATTTAGCACAAAGGCTACCCTTTGAATCCTTCTTCCTGACATTCGGCTTCTCCTGCCAAAATCTCAGACCCTAAGGGGACTGGCTACATATGTCTGACAGCTGACGATATTTTTGTAGGACCTTCTACATTTACAACTTTTACGAAATCGTAGCGCTTATTAGCCTTGGCTTTTGCCACGCCATATGGTCCCAAAACCTTTGGTATAATCCTTTGGCCAAGTCCATAATATGTTTACTCAACAGCTACTAAATCCGTCATCGAATCGCTTCTTTACGTTTTCTATTTTGTATCTTCCTATTTTTTCGCGGATTTTTAGTATATTTCTTCTAGATCGTAATTGATCTATCTGTTTATCATACAACTGTATACCTTTTAAGTCAATGATTGCCGGGACCGATGGAGGCAAATCTTTAACGCAGCCAAGACCCACCCAGGGTTGTAGTGCTACCCAGATAGAAAGATTGCTGAAATTCTTGTGCCTGATTCGTGCTTCGTTTTGGTCCTAATTAATGATTTAAACGGCGTCATTCCGGTGCTTCTCTGGAAAATGTTGTTAAGACTCAACTCTACTACGACGATTTTCAATCCTAATATTAGTTTAAAATACACCAATCGGTTTTACTTAAGTTCCACCTAATAACGCTCCATTGATCTCAAGTAACACGGATTGATTAATAGAATATTAGAATTTAGAATATTAATTAATAGAAAGATATTACATATTTGGAAGAAATAGGTCCAAATTTATTGCAACCGAAACATTTAGAACCATTATCTGTACTTGGAGAATTTTCCGCCGCATGTTTAATCGAGCCACAAATGAAACAAATAGTAAAGTAAAGTAAAGTTTATTGGATTTATTCGTAAAATATTATAAGTGTACTTAAATCTACAAAAGTAAAGTAATCCACCCCCCTCAATGAGAAAAAAACTCGTGTGGATACCTTGCACATTCCTCTCCACATCCTTTCCTTCAGTTCAGTTCGCGTAAACTTTCTTTTTAAATTCAACTTTTCACTAATGCAAACATAAATTTCTATCTATTTTTTACTCTTGAATGGTTTCTGCACTGTAGAGAATACACTTACTTATTTTATTATCTGCTACTCCATCGATAATATATTTTATCAGGGCTTCATCTTCTACACATCCTTAACTAGAAATTCCGAGATGAGCATGTAGCATCGCACTATTTACTTCTGGTTTAAATTCTACAAATAAGAATTTCTTTAGCGTTGAGTACTTGTTAATACCAGTCTCTTGTAAGTCACAAATTTTCTAGCGGAACCTTGTAAATTCGTTTTTCATAAATTAGTTTTTGTATATCATTTCCCTGCAGTAACGTAGCCAAATCTTCGAAATCACTAATCCATTTTTCACTGATAGTGTATCATCACCAGAAAAATAGGCAATACCATCTTCGTCATCTTTTATCGTAAATTTACTTGCTTTTAAATTTGGTTTTTCAACAAGTCAAGTATGTCGTTAGAGTTTAATTCTTCTTCATCTTCATTTTACTTTCAGAAGCCTCTTCGTCGTCTTCTTCTTCAGATTCTTCGATGTCATTTTTATTTATTTTAACCAAGTCGCCATCTTCATCATCCTCTAGGTACAATCAACCTCTTTTTTTCAACATGTCTTTTAATTAAACTTCTTGCTAACAGTCGATACACCCATGCTTGTAAATCCATTAAGCGCATGTCAACTATCTATTTTAAATTTATCTTCTTTTTGGCATTTTTCACCATTTTTCTCTTTTCCTTCGGTGATTTCTTGATAGTCTTTGCTATCACGGTTTTGCCAAATCTCCATTTCGTTCTTCTTAGCGTCTTTATCCTGTACTGCCTCTGTCGCCGTCGCTATCGTTGACACCTTCATCGCCTTTTGAACCACGTTGCATTTTAAAACTTAACCGCGTCACTTCCACCGTCAATCTTTCAAATCAACGTTTTACTGTAACGTCACTGCCTCTGTCGTCATCGCTATCGTTGACACCTTTATCGCCTTTTGAACTGCGTTGCATTTTAGAACTTCATTT
The DNA here is from genome assembly GCA_030264735.1 of Gymnusa sp. GC000175. Lineage (NCBI taxonomy): Eukaryota > Metazoa > Arthropoda > Insecta > Coleoptera > Staphylinidae > Gymnusa > Gymnusa sp. GC000175. The sequence goes on from JARJDX010099955.1 coordinate 3,804, forward strand.
TTACCGTCAATCTGCCAAATCAACTTCAACGTTTTACTGTTACGTCACCTTACTTACAACAATTTGGCTAATTTTCTTCTTCAATGCGATAGTTTCGAAATCTTGAAAACTGGTTTTCAATTTTTCACCTTATCTTCTTGGTTTCATCCCGGATAAGCCTCAAAATTATATATCATTTGAAGGTTAATCATTTAACCCACTGACTTGTTTATTATTTTTTTAAAACAAAACCCGCGATTACCACTTTATACATTAAATTTAGCACCCTTTGAATCCTCCTTCCTCACATCACTATCAACCTTTCGGTTATACAACCATTGCGACGTCGAATACAATAATACATTAACATTTAACAACTGTAGCCTGTAGCAACTAAGTAACGAGTCGCCCACATTTAATATTTAAATAAAAAATAGTATTTTTGCAAAAATAAAGTTTCACAAAAAATATATATTTGACAAAAATAATCAAAAGTATATGTATTACTTCCACTATAAACGTAACCATTTATTTCTATTATACATAACTTCTTTGAAAAATAAGAAACTCGAGCAAAATAAGAAAAAAAGGAAAGGAATTGAAATAGATTTATGGCAAATACTTTACGTAAAACTGTTACATGTGTGTATGTTTTTTTGATAAACCAATCCAATTCTATTTTCCCTTCTACTTGTAAAACTATATTTCTTTTTCTTGTAAGAAAACCGATTCTTTTTATTTAATTTGATTTTTAAACTTTAGTTTACTTTGTATTGTAAATCGATGTTGGCCGCAAAAAAAAAACAAAGAACAAAGTGAATAATATTTTATTCCTTGGAGTTATCTTTACCTGCCAGGCGCCGATATCCTTGACCCTTTTCCCCATGGGTCTCTGATAGACGACGCACAATTTAAAGGCATCAGCTCGGATTTCCAAAATGTTATTGAAAACCGCCCAGAAGGCAGCTATAGGATACACCGAGGAGAACAACACCACGTATCCAAATTGGATAAACATCTCCAAGTAGTCATCATATGTACCTTCGTAATCCTCCATTTCACCCTCCTGAAATTTAACAATATTATCCTTATGATCAGAATAAGAATCCTATCATATCAAAAAGTAACTTTTATAATTCTAACCTTTCTAGCTCACATAACGTTTCTTGCATTAATATGAAGCATGGAATATATTATCAGAATTACACTTTATTAATTCACGTCACGTTGAAATTTAAGATATAAAATATTTTACCCTTTCCGCGTCCTGAATTCTGGGGTCATCTCCTGGAATTTCACTTATGTTATGTAAAGGCTCGTAAGTGCTGTATTCTCTATCAAAATCAGGCCTTTTATCCTTGTTGGAAGTAACTTCAGAAAAATATTTTTTTAATTGTATCATCTAAATATAAAGATTTAATTAACAAAAAATACTTCCATACAATTTATATTAAAATTTTGTACCTTTATGTGATAAAATTTTATTAATAGAGGTAAAACGGCTTCTTGAATATTATTTATGGCTTGCAAAATTATCAACATTGTTGCTAACTGGGTTCTTAACATATCCATATCTTGTATTATAAATGCGATGTAAAACAAAGACATAAAGTTATTCACAAACTCAAAAAGAACTAGTTTGGTAACTCGGTGACGGTCATATTGTGATTGTGTCCTGTGATTTTCTAAAAGCAATCCGTGTCAATTTTAAATTATTACTAAATGTTAATGCTTTGTCATAGAGATTAAATAGGTTCTACATCATAAATAAATGAATGTTATGATTGGCATGTACACATTTGAGTACGTTTATAATTTACCATATTGGTAAATTGATTTCCTGCTTTAGAATTATCATTTCATGTTATGTACAAAACAAAATGTTAGCCTTACCCCACTCTGTCAGATATGTAGCCAATTTCCTATAGTAGACGTCCATGATATAAACTAAACCCGTATATAATATACTAGGTACAGGAAGAAGAGTGGCACTCCACTCCGATTCGAAGTTTCTAACGTAATCCTCCATCCAAAAAGAAATTAACATTACGATAAATGCTCCTATCATACATAAAAATACAATCGGAAACGACACGAAATACATCTATAAATAAATTAATTTATAAACTAAATTAAAATGAAGAAAGTTTAAAAATTACTTTTAGGTTGGTTTTATATCTAGGATATTGTGGTTGCACCTTTCCAGTTATGATATCTACTCCCATATGTCCATGAAAATTTGGTCTGGGCTGATCCAAGCTTGTCATACCAATTGTGCCCCATTTAAAAGCCAAGGAATTTGATTTACGTTTCCACGTCTAAAAAAAATTGTCAATACTTTCGAGAGGCGCTGTTAATAAAGAGTGATTGCATGTTAGTTGAGAAACACCCCCGGGTCCGTTGAAAAGTGCAGACAAGAGAGGAAATAAAAATTGCAAAAAAATACGCGAGAACGATCCAGTTGATGACACGCCGCTGTCGGAAACAAATGGAACTCGTTTTTAAAGTGTCACATTTGTAAACTTTCCATAATGGATCGTCGCAGAAATAGGAGCGGAAAGACCGTTTAATCTCCTTTAAATTTTCTCGTTCTCCACTTTGAGCAAACAAAAGTTTTCTATTTTGATCTTTTGATTATCACCATATTTAAATTTATTATTTAATGTTTATTAATACCATTTTGAATTTTCTCTAGTTAGGTTTTAATTATTGAATAATTATGATACTGCAGTAGGCCCAAAATTAACAATTCAAAATTGTATTCTCTCGCTGCGCGTAATCGTTAAATTGGTTAAATAATATATACACTGACCTCAAGGAATACAGTGACCCATAAAACGTTGAATACACAGAAGAAAGGGACAGTTTCTGCGGAGACCAGCAATTGTATGCACCCCAGGAACACAGGAATCAGCAAAGATGTAGTATAAAAACCAAGAAATGTGAAATATAATGCAATACCTTCACCGAAATATTCACGGATATCCTCTAAAAGAAAAAAATTAATAAAAATTTTCAATATTCATAAATAGGTTTTGTAAAGTTGTTTTAGGTTTAACCGAGGCGATTTATCAACTTCCTAGAGGGCACTGCATGCAAAACTATGCTAACTGTGCTACTTTAAAGTGATAAAATTTTATGGCGGGATTTCCTGCATGAAGTTATTTCGCACATTTTAGTACTATAGCTTTGTTATTTATATATCCACGAAATTTCCTTACTAGCTTATTCTGGCGCTAGCCCGCCTAGGGAAATATCTTAACAAATCAGAATTTGTATTTTACAGCACATTTATTTTTATGGCATTTTTATCGCCTCATTTAAGTACATATTAAATTAGAAATTAAATAGAATTAAGTAAAAATAAAACTAATAACTAATCATTTACAAACTAATAACTAAATTGTTAAGTAGAAAATTTATCTAATAACGATCAAATAACCATTTTAGAAGCTACCACTTGGAATGTCTTACTACACCAACCCACCAACTATATTGTCTTTGTAAGTTTCCACTAGGGACCTTTCCATACTCGATAATGCTAATTAAAATGTATTTAGTCCTTCTGTACACCCCCAGCGCACAATTAACAGACGATCAAGGAACCTTCAAGTTCACACCCAAGTCAGGGGTAACACGCGTCATCGTTCTGGCAACTTAACGTCCCCTGTTATTATTAAAATGTCTTTTCAAGTTCGTCTGACTATTCAGAATTAACTAATCTTGTGCACAACAACAAGGAGCCCTTTAAAAGCATTACAAGTTGGTCACGAATTATTCTCGACTACTTACAAGTATGCCAGCAAGAGGTGGATGCATAAATTTCTTTAATTGTGAAGATAAATTTTATGCGGAAGTAAATTTTTAATGAAAAAACAAAAGATTCTGAAATGTTACTGAAAAATCTTCGCGCACTAATTAATTTCTCAATTTATGCCGTCATTCTTAGGATTCATTTATTCCTAAAAATATAACTTCTACAGTTAAGATTATTTTAATTATATGAGAAAATGAAAAAAATATAATTTCAGTTGTAAATAAAAATTAATTAGAATATTTTAAATTGGATTTTGTGCTCGCTCCTCACTTTAATACCTTCTATTATTAAAGCTTCCCTGCTCACAGTACCTTATATGGGATTATGCTGGGAATCATGAGAGGGAACATAAGGAGTATAAAGCCAAGGATTAATATTATTGTATGCAGCGAGATGTGCAGTTTATCATGGCTTTGCCCCCGCTGACTGTACGATTCAATAATTCGCAGGGAATAATAACAATTTCTACGTCGATTCACAATGTGAGTATCATTTATTTGAAACTGTGCAGGTTTATCCTTACTTATTACTTTACTGTCAACATGATTAATAAATTATAGTACCCATTTTGTATTAAATATATATTTTTTTAACAGAAGCAAAGAATTTTATTAATTTAATTTTGAATGGGGATTTTATAACAGGACATTTTTACTTTGGTTTTACCATGTCTAAAATTAGTGCCTTGTAATAATTTAATTTTCATAATGTAATGTCTTGACTACAAATATGTAGTTCTGTATGTTCAGAAATTAGCAATTTAATAATAACAACTAGACATTAACAAAGTTTCAAACGCTTGTTCTAGAGAAGGCAAGGTAAATGTAACAAAAATAAAATGAATACCAAGGAGTCCTAAACTCAAAGTTTCTAACCTGATGAACAAATAGTTTAAATAAATTACATTTTCGTTTTTATTTTCATTAACAAAGTAAAAAATAAAGGTGTCGTCAGCATACGACTTTTATTTACGAATTACATATCCGATACTTTTAATAAAAAGATATATATAAAAAAAAACTATATTTCATTAATTATCATTGAATTAGGTTGGCAGTATGTCTCTAAAATTTCATTTTGTTGTGAAATGTATGTTACTCCGATAGTAACATCCGTCACTTTTGAATGATATATAACCTATCGGGTTATCATTTATAGTCTGTCTTGTAATGACAGTATGTCTCTGATACTTGATGAAAATAAATTCAATAAAAAGTTCCTTAGCAACGAACAAGGATCTTGTTCTTCTTCTTTGTGTTCCTTATTCCTTCCGGATGTTGGCGGTCAACATGGCAATCTTCACTCGGTCTACAGCTTTTCTAAAAGGTTGTATGTTGTATGGAAGTGAGCGAGAAACACTGCCTCAGGTTTTTAAGCCAAGAGTTTCTTCTTCTTCCCGGTGCCCTGCACCCATTTACTCTTTCTTGAAGAACCGGATGTAGCAAGCAGTATTTCTGGCTACTCATTATATGGCCGAAGTAGCTAAGTTTTATTGTCTTTCCAGTGCTCAGTACCTGCTTCTACGTTCGTGTTCTCTTCATTACCACCTCGTTTGTTTTTTGGTCCCACCATAAAATGCGAAGTAGTCTTTTGTATACCCAGCGATCGAACACCTCTAACTTCCTCTCCGATGCGTCAGTCAGCTTCCATGCTTCTGCGCCGTACAGCAGAACAACATAGCACCTAACCATTCGGGCCTTAAGTTGTAATGTCAGATTATTGCAGTATATAATTGTTTTAACTTTGTTAAATGCTGCTCTATCCTTTTCTATTCTGCAGTGCACCTCTACGGAATGCTCCCAATTGTCGTAGACAATAGTTCCCAGATAGCATCAGTGCGCCGGGATCTGATTTGCTTTTGCTTATGTAGATGTTTTTTTTGCTTTTATTAAGCTGAAGGGCATATTTTAGGCTAGTGATGTGGATCCGGGTCATTAGTTCTTGTGAGTCTTCTAAACTGCTAACGTGTCGTCGGCATATCGGACATTGTTTATAACCTCTCCATTCATCTTGATTCCTTCTCTGGTGTATTTGAGCGCTTCTTTAAAAAAAAATTCCGATTAAATAGGGTCAGAGCTAGTACGCATCCCTGTCGTACGCCTCTGCGATTCTTTTCGGAGTTGCTTTCATTAACTTTTACAGCCTCTGTCTGATTCCAATACACGTTGGATTTTATTCTGATGTCTTAGGTTAGGTTAGGTTAGGTTAGATTCTCATCCATACCTGTATCCTGTTGTACCTCGATCATATTATCGTGCTGTAAATTATCAAAGGCTTTGGAGAAATCTATAAAACAGGCATGGGCATCATTGCCCATATCTCTGCATCTTTGAATGAGGACCTAGACTGTAAATATAGTCACTTTTGTTCCTAGTGCGTTTTTAAATAGGTATTGGCTTTCACCTAGATGTACTTCGCATTTATGGTAGATTCTGGCATGTATGATTTTAAGAAAAGCTTTAACTATGTTGTTCATTAGTCTTATTAGGCTGTGTTCGTCGCATTTCTTTGCGATCGGTTTTTTATGTACAGTAACGAGTGCAGTCAGTCCTCTGGCATCTTTCCGGTGTTGTAGATATTATTAAATAGAGCAGTTATGATGTCCAAGTAGTTGTTGCCTGTGTCTGCGTATCATATTAGCCTTAGAGTTTCAGCACTGACGTTATCCGGGCCTGCGGTATTTGCCAGTTCTATGGCTTTCTTTACTTCGTCTTCGTAATTACTGAAGCGCTTTTTTCCGTATTGTTAAAAGGCTGAGTTGAGCGAGAGGTGTCGTTAAACGAGGTTTCAATGTATTCCTGCCATATCTTAACTTTGTGCGAGATTTCTGTGACCAGCATACCGTTCTTGTCTGCCAGACTCGATGTTCTATTATTTTTCACTCCAACTATTTCCTTAACTTTTCGATGTACGTTGAAGTTATCGTGGCTGCGGTCTAGCTTTTCTATTTCGATGCATTCGGCCAATAACCAACATTCTTTGGCTTCTCTGATTTTGATCCTTATGTTTTTATTTATTTCCCGGTATCTGCCGCTATCTGTTTGTTACACTTTCCTTCCTTGCTCCATTAAATTTAAAATATCTTGAGTCACTCACTCTTGTTTTGGGTATCTTTAAGCAGCGTTGCAAATTATTTGCTTTATTGCATTACATTTTCCAGGTTCCGTTATTTCTTTTATATTATTTACGCCTTTATTAAAACATTTGTGTAATCTTTTCTTGACAGTGACCTCGTTTATTCTTCTCGTGTCTAATCTGGGTGTAAGTGTAACTTTGAGAAATTTCTTTAATTTTAGTTCAAGTTTACGTATTGGTTATGATCAGAATTTATGTCTGCTCCAGGATTTGTTTTTATGGATTTTAGGAAGTTACGATACCACCTTTTAATCTCGATGAATTCAAATTGATTCCTTACCATTTTTGTGGGTGTGTCGGCTGGAGATTTGCATGTATAAAGTCTTTTAGTTAGGGTAGTTTATAGAAGGTGAACAAGGTAAGTATAAAATCTTTTTCTTGGCAGAATTGTAAAAGCAGGTCACCCTTCTCTTTTCGATTATCAAGTCGATGCTGGCTAATAATGTCTCCCACCTTTCTTTGCCAACCTTTGCGTTGAAGTCGCCTAGCATGTAGCATTAGTGTCACCTCGTTGTTCTAGTATACCTTATGACGGAAGTAATTTGATCATAAAAGTCTTCAATTACTTCATCCTTTTTATCCGCTGTTGGATCGTACAGCTGTATGATGTTTAGGTCTACTGGCCAAGTTTTTATCTGGAGCAGCATACCTCTCGCCGAGTTAGGTACAAAATTTTTCACTGACATGTTTATTTCGTTTGTTAGAACGATTTTAATACCATTTCTGTGGTGTTTCTCGGTATTGCCAAAGTAATATATTGTGTGGTCACCAAATCTACATTTCCCCGTTCCTTACTATCGCATCTCATTTATTCCTAGAATGGAACATCCAGTCTAGTCATTTTTCGGACCACATAATGTGTTTTCTCTGCTTCAAACATACTTCTTACATTCATGTGCCCATCTTCGTAGCTGACCCGGAGATTCTTAGCACCCTTTGCCCATTTAAGGAATGCTGGTACAGAGAGCCATGTTGATTATTCTAGGAAATTTTGTTATGGGGTAGTTTTCCATTGCTTTCCTCATCGCTGTACTCTTGCCGCTTCGGCTATATGTGAAGCTGTACCGATCATTTTTATCTCCATCTTCATCTGCTAATTTTAGAGCCGCTGCCCTCTGCCATGTCTGTTGGTCCACGGGAGGTATTTTATTTCTCTCCTACCCTTTAATTCCATCACCGATTTGTGGGATCTGACGAGTACTCCCCTATCCGTTACTTGGGGACGCGCTACGTTTGGATTCCAGACTCCCCATGGAAGGAGGATGAGTTTTTAAAATGTTAATTTTTGAAAAAAAAATTGTTAAAAATTTATTTCACACTGTGATATTAGTATTAAGTTATTTATTTATTTTATTATATGTTATTTTATTTGCGGCCACCGTGGTCTTAATTGATTTGTTTTTTATATTTTGTTTACCGTTATATAATTAAATTGTAAAGTTTTTTGCATGGTCCGAAAGACCATGCTTTTTCTTTAAGTGGCCAATAGCCAAAGTTGCTGACGCCGCAAAATTCAATTAAATAATAATAATAACAATAATAATAATAATAATAATAATAATAATAATAATAATAATAACAATAATAATAATAATAATAATAATCTTTATTACCCAACAGATTAAATCCAATTACACATTAAATGGACCATATTAAGAGAAGGATTACCAACGTTAGAAAATAAACGTCAAAATTTAAGCAAAATTTTCAGTTTGACTTTTACGCTTTTAATAACTTCTCTCTAATGTTGATTTTAACTAAAATAATACTAGGAATACAATTTATCTGGGTACCTGGCATAAAAATAAATTTTACACGTACATTTTAGCAAGTTTCAGCAAAAACAAATTTTGTTTAGGTTTCAAGCATTCAATTTCATGCTTAAAAAAGTACATTTAAAGCAAATAGGATTACATTTATTTCGGCGACTTTTTATCGGCCGCTCGCTTAGAAAAGAAATGTTTGTTGAAACAAATTGATAAAGATAATAGGTTTTTTCATCCACATTTTTTAAAATATTTAAATTATAATAAACACGTAGCGACGGGCTCGACTTTATATAAC
>JARJDX010099964.1:0-10113 GCA_030264735.1 Gymnusa sp. GC000175
TACTGTGTAAAATCTATAAATTCATAGATGATAATAGGGTACTAACAGCAATAGCAATAGTTTACAGAAATCTAAGCGGCACTTCTTGAAAACGAATCGATGAAAACTAGAATAAAATGCATATTTGTGTAGACGTAGAGTATACAAAAAACTTAATTTGATGTGTAACTTGACCACCCTTTCCATTTAAGATTTTTGGGGCGTGGCTCTGGATCTTAGAGGAATAAAATTATGAAGGTTAAACTATGCTTTAGTATTATTCCCTTAAAACTAAAATCGGCGTGTTTTTTAACAATTAATTGAATCTGAACTTTAACTGAGATAACAGCTTGTAAAATTGAAGTTGCAACACCCTGTATACAATATATTTATTTGTTCACGATAAAAAACAAAAAGGAATTAATTGACGTGGCATGATAAAAGTAAAAAAAATGTGCGTGAGTTATTTAAACGTAATTTGTATTTTAAGCGTATCTCCATCTAAATATTTTGAAAGATAACCTTGTACATATTAAAATACGCTATGAATTTTTAATTTCTTAAAAAAAAAATTGGAAAACAAATCACATCTTAAACAACACGTTTAATGAATGTTTTATTGTTAGTTCAAGTTTTGTTTCTCAATGAAAACAAAATTGCTTCTAAATAGAAACAATATGAGGTTACTACTAAATTGTGAATTACTGGGTAAAGGTCATAACATATTATTTAATACTTATAATTTTTATTGTGTGTCTTGGAATGAAACGGAATTTGATTTGTATTGGTAATTTTAACATTTTAATTATCAGAAATAAATATTTTTATTACCACGATTTTAATAAATTTTATTATGAGTTGTTGACAAGTTTTGGGATTGCCACTTGAACCTAATTTCGTTTGTTAATGAAATAACGTTTGGTTAGTCGACCTTAAATCCTCCAACATTGTTTAATAATTGTAATGACATCAATTTGTTTACAATTGCATCACAAAACTCAATTGACTTATCTATAGTTTTATTAAACGCCAAACACTTTTTAATTAAAAAATCTGGATCATAATTTATATTGAATATTGAAAAAGGTTTATGTAGTTTTCAAGTGCAATAATATTATTTTTTATCTGATCAAAAATAGTATTTTGTTTATAATAAAATTATAATCTCAGTTTGTAAACAATTTGTTTTACATTTAGCCTTCAATATCTTTTATCATTAAAAATTTGCACGAATAATTTATTGGTTGAGTACGTGTAACAAATTGGCTCAAATTCGACAAACTTTTTGTTTGTTTAATATTTATTATTAGTATACTAAAACACATTTTATTTTACGTATGGGATTATTCCTAGATAATTCCAGGGTTTATTAGGTTATACATATTTGTGTGGTTGAAGAATGTCAACAGGATTTTAAAAGGATACGACGGAATTAAGGAACTTCTTATTCTTCTTCTGGCAGCTGTCCAACCCCATTGGTGGGTTATAGCTGACTCGACCACAGCCCGCTAATGTTCGGTCTTCCTCTTACGCGTGTTTCCTGAAATTTCTTCACCAATAATTTCTTTGCAGTTTTACTCTTCTCCATTCTCATTACATTGCCTGCCCACCTGAGTCTACTTGCTTTTATTGCTTCTACTATTGTGTGTTTTCTAAATATTTCCTTTAGTTCTGGGTTCCTCCTTATTCTCCATTCTCCTCTTTTCTGGATTGTTTTGGATTTGGATCGTTGCACTTTCCTTTCGAAGGTTGCTAGGTTATTTTCGTGTCTTGGTGTTAGTGCCCATGTTTCGCTCCCGTACATTACAATTGGTCAAATGATGGTTGCGTATACCCTGTATTTCGTGCTTCGGGTTAGTATTGGGCTTCGAAATAAATGTTTGAGCGCAAGAAATCCTCTATATTTCCCTGTAAAAGCCTTGCCTTTATTTCCTCTTCGAGATCATTAGGTATATTTAGCATTGACTGCAAATATTTAAATGATTCTACTGCTTCGGAGTTATATTCGTCTATTATGACGTTTTTGTGAATTCGGGCGCCAAGTCTTCTATCGAGTGTTGGTTATTTTGTCTTGTCTTCATTTACTTGCAGTCCCACTCTGTCGGCTTCCACTTCCATTTTCACAAAATTTCTGTAACCGCCAATTATTCTCTGCCAAATGGATTATTGTCATCTTTTAATGCTGTTATTTGCTTTAAAGTATTAAGTATAGTTCGCTTCCAGTTGACCGATAGAGCTCTTATAAACTTTTCTAATGCTAAATTGAATAGGATTTGGATTTTGGATTTGGCAATGCTTTCAACCACATAAATGTCTCTGCATATAATCTAAAGTCTTCATAATAACCATGTGACCGCGTAGATAGGCAACCTGAGCGACATTTGTTATCAAACTAAGTTATCGTTATAATAGGTTTATTGGTAACATTTCATTGTTAATTCAATTTGATATTGGTGACTGACGTTTGTATATTAATTAATAAATTATTTTATTAATTATTCCTAATGTCAAATTTAAAAGAATAATGAGTATACAAAACGAAGATGATTCCAACGCCCATATAATCTCGGGTAATAGTCGACATCAGAAGTGGGATCAGGATCGTCATAAAAAATCTCTTCTCTTGGAGACATAAAATCGCGTAGTTAATGAAAGCTGTGACAAAACCGCTGCTTACAAGCCTATTTCCTGTTTTAAATATGGTAAATGGTAATACTAACAACGACGGGTGGATTTTTGCACAGTGGCAGCTTAATCGGAATCCTTGATCCACTGCGGTAAATCCTTTTTATTTTGTTTGATTTGGGAGCAGAATGCATAATAATTAAAGAGGGTGTTGCAGCTCGATTTGCTAAAACATATGAGTTTCGGTTGGGGATACTTCATCGAAAGATTCAAAGACGTGGGAAGACGCACATGTTGCACACTTCGGATGGGATTCATAAATAATTCTATTACTTGTAAACTTTTCAAGACAAGGTCAGGCAAAGCTCAGGTTGAGTTTCACTCTATATCCATAGCTTGGCATACCGTCCACATGTATCACGGACAAATTAAGAGACAATGAACGGTTTTTTAATAATACATTATTGTTATAATAGATGTATTTACAAAATTTGTTTTTTTATACCATACCCGCCATATGGACTTATCAAATAGTATTAAAGTAGCTAGACCTTTTGGGTTATTGGTTAATGATAAGTAAGAAAATTGATATCTCTGATGCTATGCAAACTGCGATTAAAAATATCGAAACTAGTGCTAAGTATGGCAAGTCTAGATTTGATAAAAATAAAGTAGTTCGGTTTAAAGTAGTGGTCTTTGTACTAATTAAAAACGGAAAAAGAAATCAAATAAAGCTTGACCCAAAATTCAGGGGTCGATTTGTACTAGCAGAAGAATATACAAGTATAGTACGAAAAACTTAGGAAAAATGCCTGAATGTCATACTCCCATCCAGTTAGACGTTTTTAATGATAAAGAAAGTGTTAAAATGTTTGTCAAAGAGGTAAAGTTTGTTGAGAAAACTCTGGGACAGGGTTCGAATTTACCAGGGGAGAGACCAGGCACTAATGGTATTGGTCGTACAACTTGCATCAGACTGTTGTCGTAACTGCAAACTCGGAGTGGTTTGAAAGTCCTAAATAAATGTTAAAATTCTGCAATTAAAAAACACTTGCCGCCCAGAAAATGAAGTAGCGGGGGCTGAGGAAGTCGCTCGCACGTGTCACACTGTGGAAGTTGTGGGGGACGTGGTGTGGACGTGTACATAGTTGTGGTAACTACGGTGATACACGAGTAATAAGTAAATAAAACGAAGATTATTCCAACGCCCATGTTTCTGCTATTTTTTGTATATCATCTTGCCATCGCCTTGGTGGTATTCCTATGCTCTGTTTATGTGGTCTTGGTTTCCATTGTAGAATGCGCTTTGTCCACCTAGAGTTATCATGACGTGCGATATGTCCTGGCCATCTACACTTTTGCTTGGGTATGTTCTCTATAATGCCATCCACTTAGTTCTATGATTTATTTCTTTGTTGGTAATGTGATCTCTTAAGTGTATTACAAAAAACAGTCCTTGAGTTGTTCTGAGCTTGTTAGCAGATTATTGAATTGCTGTCGATTTTAATGTCTTCTTTCTTTTAATTTATCATTTTGAAGATTTATTTTAACGCAAGATTAAAAAGTTTTGGTGATATGGTGTTTCCTCGTATTACTTCTCTTTTTACCGATATTTTTTCTATTTTAAGGTCTTTAGTGATATTTAATTTTAGAATCGCATATATACTTTTGAGTAAAATTTTATTTCTGGGATCTATTCTTGCGTTATTCATTGTTTTTAGGATTAGGTTTTGCTAAATGTTTTCCTCCTCCAGAATCCGTGAGGCAGAACTTCCTTGAGCTTGAGATGTGGGGTTTGTCTTAAGTCAGGGAATGGGAACCATTTTATGTCCGCTTGCCAATTTTTTAAATTTTCATATTTTGAAATGCCGGCGTGCCAGGTAACCTAACCCAACCCAACTTTTTTATGACTTTGTTCCGTACCAGGTCCGTAGGATTTTAGAGGTTAGGACATGAATCTCTCTCTTTATATAAGAAGGTAAGAAATAAATACGTGGACACGATCGCCCCCTGAAGTGGACCGTCATTTATTTTTTCGGATGAGATATCACAACCCAATGACCGCAAATTGAACCTGGGATGTGTTGAACCGAAACTAAGTGGTCTACCACTGAACCACCAGGGTCTTTAAATATATTTTACTGGTTTTAAAATAGTTTATTTTCCTTAAATGTGCCTTTTAAAAAGTTTCATTTAGCATTTTTGGCTTGCACCATTGACAAAGACTGTTAAACTGCAAGCAAAATAAAATTTAAATAATTCAGTTCAAATTAGTCAACGTAAAATAAAATCTCTCTTTTACTTTTTAATTAAAATTAAGAAAACTATCGTCAAATAGTTAAGTTGTTATGATGATCAAAATGGTAGCCAACTCATGGGACCTTAAACACCGCGATCATATTTATCTCGCATTCTTCTGTGCGTAATTTTTGAGGCGCGATCTTTTTTACGCGAACATATTTACCTAAACGTTTGGAGGACAGGCTGGTATAGGTTCTTGCGAACCTGCTCTACTGATTCTTCACCCCGCTAAGGTCAGCGATTACAGAAATAAATCCCCAGGAGGGTAGAGCAGGAGGCTTGAAATACGCACTGATACTAATAGTAAACTGCCAATAATATTAAAATTTTTGATTTAATGAAATTGGTCATCGGTATTTTTCCACTACAGTTCTTTAAATACGCTTAGGTAGTAAAAATTCCGCATAACCACATCACATTTCCGGTTAGTCATATCACACCAATGGCTATTTGAAAAATGCATAATTTTATATTTGCCCATTTTTATAGTCTCTATCATTTAATTTAATAATAAAATTTTAAAAAATAATATTAAAAGCATAAGTTTTGTACAATTCCTTTCATTAATTATCATTTTAGACATTTTAGTTGTTAATTTTGCAAAGTTTAAACTAATTAACATGCAAAGTAAACGTAAACACCATAAATAAGTTAACACCTAAATGTGCAAAAATCTCCATAAATCCGAAAAAGTAAATTTGGAACGTAATTTTACCTGGACCTGGCATCTTTTTACATTTTTTATTTTTGTTATGCAGCGTAAACAGATTTGTTTGGCAAGAAATAAAACACAGGACGTTCCTAAAATGCGTAAACAGGCTTAATTCCAGGGAGCACAATAAAGGTAAGTCCATGCACAACATTTTACGATTTGCGAAAAAGTGATTTTTATGCTGTTTGATTGAATTTGAACGTAGTTTAGGAGGAAACTTATCACGAATTCCGCTTTAATTAAACTGATCTCAATATTTTGCGGATTCCGTCGGTCTTATTTTAAACTGCGCATGCGTAATATCTTCTTATAACCTCATTCCAAATTATAATTTAATAATTAACCACAGAGTAGAATGTGGTAGAATGTTAAGATGTAGAAATTTTTTTTCAATAATAGTTTTATATTTATTTCTTAAGATGTATTTGTATTTTACTTATTAAAACCAAAATTATAAAAAAAACATCTGCACAGCACTTTATTTAATAAAAATATTTGTGTCCTTTTAGTACATTATAAGGTGACGTAAACGAAAATACGTTTTCTACTGTTAGGAAAAAAATCAAATCGTAAAAAAACTACATTTTACAGGTGAAATCGACATAGCATAAACAATCTGTTAATTGCACTGCGGAAATTGCTTTACGCAAATCTCCAGTGCATGAACCTACCTTAAGACGATTTATCCCAACTTGTCAGTAACTTATCCACAAAGTATGTTAACAGAGGGGGTAATCTATTTGAGGGGTTATTTTAATAGAATTTTGCATGGAAAATAGGGACGCTTATATACAGGGTGTTTCAGCTAAAATTTGACCGGCTTTTTTGTTAGGTAATGTTCAGATTTCAAAAAACTGCTAAAACAGCAATTTAAATTCTAAGGAGGACTATACAATAAAACTTTTTTTGTATCTTTAATAAGTACAGAGAAATTTTTAGTTTTTAGAAAATCGCGATACATTTTTTTTTAAATAATTTCTAAATTGTTTGAAATTTTAGAAATTTTTTAACAGAATCTAAATTAGCACTGAAATCTACACAAAATTATCGTTTTAACCAAATTTCTATCTTTAATAATAAGAAAGAGAGCCATGATAAGCTACCCTCTTTGGACCACCCAGTACTCGTCATAATTTAGGCTGCCACTTTTACGTGACAATTATCTTGGTATCTTGATACAATTTTAAGTAAAGTGGCTATATTTTGTATATTTTTAAACAAAAATCATAACAGGAGTTTTGGGCCACCCTGTATAATAACAAATTTTTACTCCAACGTATTCTTTGCTATTGTTTTATTTATATATTCTTTTATTGTAAATTTTTGCTGAATTTAAAATTGAGACAAGAAAAGCTTATTGCTTATAAATTATTAAACGCGTGAAGTAATATTTGTTTTGATGCTTAGAGTATGAATTTTGTAAAGCAAATATAGTCATCCATCCACAAACTATATATTAAATAAGGTTAACTGAGTAAAAGTTAAATATGTACTTTCTTAAAACAGAAGATCAGTAGACACGCAGTCTACAACAAAATGCGAATCCATCTCATGCGATTTTGCAGCCACATTGAACTCGTTTCTGTAAATTTTAATGCAAGTAAGAAAGCCAATATGTGCAACGTTTACTGTTCAATTAATGATTATACGATCGTGTAAGAATGTAAAAAGTTGCGATTATATTTGTTCCAAACCCACTTTATTTTTTACAACAATATTAAATGTCCCAAATATTTTCTTTGATTTACTTTGTGAATTGCTTTAAGCAGTAATTTAAATACCCCTTTTACCAAACATCAATGAATTTATATGCAATATGTATAAGTTTTATTGAGGCCTTAAGAGATATTTATATAAAAATATAAATAAACTGACCTCGAGTTAATTTCTTAATACATTTATTAACATACCGTAATAAGTGTTATTAACATTTCATTTATAAAAACTTAATATATCAATGCACATTTTAATTTTTATCACTATAATGCAGTTTCCTAATCATAAAAAATATTTATCACCTTCATAATTGCAATGATTTTAAATATTTTTCTTATCTTAAAATTATAAACTAACTAAGGACTTTAGAATGTAAGCTTTCACGATTTAAATTTTATTACTTTTAGATTTAATTAAATCGCGTTAGTTTATTGATTATTGCTAATGATTTATCGGAGTTTTCCGCCTTTAGAACTGCGAGGAAGAGCGAAACGTTGTCCATAACCAACAAAAACACGCGACTTAAACCCGAAATTTTGATCATTTACATCACCCTTTTTAATTTATTGGTGCATTTACACCCTTATAATTTATATGGATTGTATATACTTTTCAGCATATTTAAATGATTATTCTACACTTCAAAATGTATGATCAAGTTTAAGGAATACATTTATGTCGTACCTTAATAAGGTAAAAAAAACATGATTAAATGTTTAAAGTAATATTTATTTATTGATACTTAGATTATTAATGGCAATGGGTACAAGTGCAGTGTATCAATTTTGATATCTGAGTAACAAATTCCATGCAAAAGTTAATTATAATAGATTTATCTCAGCTCAATAATAAATATTTTTCGAAAATTATTTTAAAATTTGAAAAAATTTCAAACAAAACTTGTT
This sequence comes from Gymnusa sp. GC000175, assembly GCA_030264735.1. Classification (NCBI taxonomy): domain Eukaryota; kingdom Metazoa; phylum Arthropoda; class Insecta; order Coleoptera; family Staphylinidae; genus Gymnusa; species Gymnusa sp. GC000175. The sequence continues at coordinate 8,239 of JARJDX010099964.1, forward strand.
TCTATAAATATTAAAAAAAAGCAAGAGTAAACCTTCAGTTTTTTATTAAATTCAATTAAAATCTGATCAAATAAAAGTTTGGTGCTTCCAACGAGAACATTAAATAACTATAATTCCAACTAACAGAAAACGTTGACATAAAAAAAAATTTAAAAATAAAATTGAATTTTTTTTCTAAAAAGTGGCAACCCTAGTGTGATTTTTTTTTATAAAAAAGTTGGCAACCCTAGTGTGATTTTTTTTTATATAAAAGTGGCAACACTATTGTGCTTTTTTTATAAAAAAGTTGGCATCCCTTAATTAGGTTTAAAAACTTTGTAACTAGTTGGCGACCCTAACATAATTTTTTTTTCTAAAATAATTAGTGAATATTTTTTATGATTAAGCAACCCCCATGTTGAAATAGTTGGTAATTCTAGGATGTTTATAACCCTTAAAACAATAAATAAAAAAATCTGATGTGGCCACCACCTGACTTTATCATGAGTTTTTAAAATGTTAAATTTTGAAAAAATGATAACAACAAAATTTGTTTCAAATTTAATTCTATACACTTTTGAACTCTTATGTTTTTCCCTAAACTTGATAGTTATTTAAATATTTGCAAAAAATCGAAAACCTCACCATTAAACTACCACTTCCGGTGGATTTCAGCCAAAAGTAATTGGGCTCTTCTAATTTTTATTAAAAGCTTATATATGAATTTTTGTGGTGATTTCCTTAATAGTTTTTGAGAAACCTTGCCCGCAAAAGCGCGCCACATCCATATAGTCCGAGGGCCAGCGTCACAAAATAGTCGGTCATACTAACGACGTTAATATTTTGTAAATATGTTGTTTAGACTAGTAGAAGACGAGTGGTGACCGTCAGCTGGTCGACTAGGTTTCCTTGCGGAAACTAAAGTCCTCGACGAGTGCTATTCAACGCCTTTTTGGATTTTTTTTTCGACACTTCGTTTACCGTCGCGACGCCCTCAAAGTTGAAAAAAATCATGTATTTTATGTTACAGCCTATTTTTTTACAGCGCCAGCAGGCGTTGTATTTTTACTTTCCGTCGTGGATAGCGCGTTATTGTCCCATCGTAATAGCAGCTGATCGTAGCGCCCTAGTCGACCAGCTGACGGTCACCACTCGTCTTCTACTAGCCTAAACAACATATTTACAAAATATGAATGTCGTTAGTATAACCGACGATTTGTGACGCTGGCTCTCGGACTAATACACACATCCTCTCTCTCTCTCTCTCTCTCTCTCTCTCTCTCTCTCTCTCTCTCTCTCCCTCTCTCTCTCTCCCACCCACCCCCACACACACACACACACACACACACACAATATATACAACCANCTCTCTCTCTCTCTCTCTCTCTCTCACACACACACACACACACACACACACACACACACATTAAATATCAAACCAAGAATACGAACTCTTCGATGCTACGTGTTCTCGGTTCTGTTCCACGGAGCAGAAGTATTGACAATATCGCACACCGCTATGGAAAAATCCCAAACCTTTGAACAATAGTGCTACGGATGCATCTCTAGAATATACTGGACGCACCACGTAAAGGCCCTTTTACACATATCACTCACGTCACAGTTCAGTCAACGTCTCGAATCAGAACCGTCGCCGTCAGTCTCAGTCAAAATAGCGGCTACAGCCTATTCACATCTGTCCGTCAGAGTTTTCATACTATATTCAGTCATTTTTTTCTGTGTTCCTTTAGGGTTCCTATAATTCCCTATTATAGTAATTTTTTATATATTACTAAAATTCCAACGTCTTTCTTTACTAAAATATTAAGCCCCTAAAAAAAAATCAAACGCGATTTGTCACTCTCACGGGATAGGTACGGCCACGGGGATGGTGTC
>JARJDX010099974.1:0-10739 GCA_030264735.1 Gymnusa sp. GC000175
ATCGTATTATTTTTGAGATTTATTTAAATTATAAACAATGTTAACTATTCAGTTACATGAAATATTGAAGTTCCTTAAATCTTCGGCGAATTCCCAAAATGTTATCGAAGGTGAACGGCTAATAAACGCGAAATTAGTGATAATATGCGGAACGACTCAGCTGTCAGTCAGTGGCGGAAAAATTTATGCTGCAGTATTAAGAGCAGGCGGAATTATGTCTGAGCCTCGCATAATTACTGGCGAAAATGGAATTTTAAACAATTGTCGCTTCAATTAAGTTTATGAATTGTACTTGTCCCGATGGTACAAGTCACAGTAAACAAAATGCTTGGAGCAAACCCTTTTTGATAACACTTCACTGATCACTGTTTAACTTAAATTTAGGTTGCATACCACATTTTACCTCTATCATCAGCATTCTCGAACAAATTTTGTCGTTGCACAAAACTCGAATTTTTTTAGGGAACTGGTGAAATTATAGGTTATCTGGATTTTCTCCTTGTTTCCTTTTACAACCAAACACGCAACACTTTAAATGTTTATTTTTAGATTCATTATGTTTATTTTGAATTGAAATGTCAAACTAGGAGACGCCATTATTTTAGTACACTAGAAATCCGTTAAGTGTCGCATGCTATTCTGTAAGTCCCAATACTGATAGAATGATGATAAAATTAACGAAAATCTCAATATATTTTGATATCGTCGATCAGTATTAGACCATGCCCCCAAAGTGGTGGGGATACGGACAGTATTACTGTCGGGTAGGTGCGGGTAGAGGTTCGCAAATCATTACCTCAGTATTTTTGGTCTTCCGTCCATATCTTACTTTTTTTCTTCTTCTTCTTGGTTTCCTGAATTTTACCGCCTACTTTTGTACATTTACTTTGTCATTACTTAAAAGTAAGGGACTAAAGTTTAATCTCAATTGGGAAAGCTTTTCTGGGGTATATACCCTCGGTGGTAGGTGTGAGGTTGCTTTCTGAGAGAAAGTAGTTCTAATCGAATTGTTATTTTCTGCAAAATCTAGATAATTTTGGTTTAAATTGCGAAGCTTTAGGTTATATTTCGGCAATTTTTACCAAAATTTGAATGATTTTATTGTAGTATTGTTATTTTTTTAGAATAAATTCTTCTGAAGCCTTTTAAGTGATAAATCCGCCAATGATAAATGGTAAGAGGTGAAAATCTTTTATTGGGACTCGGTGATTTGAGACAATCCCAGACACCTGGAACCCCAATAACTATACGAGATTTTAATCTTCGGAATTTATTTTCATAAGAAGTTACGCTAATAAAATTTTGAAAGTCGCTGATTTAGTAGTAAAACTACTGTTACGCTACCTCTTATCAAAATCATAACCTAACTTTACAGAAATTATTTAAAATTCGTTCATGGCCAAGAAAGTACGTCACACAATGTCATTTGTCAAACCAAAGTCCTAAGTGTCGATATAAAACCATAATTATAAAGAAACATAAACATGTTACCGAATTTTATATTAAAACTCAAAGTTAAATGCTAAATTTTAATGCCTCAATAAACTCGTTATGAGACGTTACTGTAAGAAATTTAAATATTTCACCATTAAAGCAATAATGATATCATAATAAATAAAACAAATAATATTAAGTAATAGATTTAATTAAATCCAAACAATGATGGCATCTATAGTGGAGTCTCCACCACAAAATTATATTAAAACTATTGAGTGGGACATGATGGATAAAACCAAATTTTTTCCACTATCTATGTTAAGTTCATTTACTGTGCGATGTGCTTTATATCCACTTACTCTCATTAAAACAAGGTTACAAATACAAAAACATCATAACATGTATAACGGTATGAAAAAGTTATGTAGCTAGCAATTAATCACGTTTAAAAAATTTGTTTTAGGTGTAATTGATGCTTACAGTAAAATTTTAAGAACGGAAGGTTTTGTTGGACTTTATAGAGGCTTTTGGATATCATCTGTACAAATTTTTAGTGGTAAAGTAAATATTTTTAGTACAAGATATATCATATACATCAGCGTATACAATGTCCGTATGTATATCATAGCCTGTAAAATATTGCTATGTATAAGGTGCAGTTGAATTATTTCATAAATTGCGACTGATATGTTGATAACTAATTTACCATAGGTTTTCATTAGATTAAGAATCGTGGTATGCCATAGTTGAAGTAAACTCTGTTGTGTGCTACACTATGTTTGTTACTCTATAATCCAAACATGTGTTCATCGTCCAAAGGCAAAAATCAGTATTTGTTAGCAAATCAGATTCTTTGTTAACCGGTCACTAACTGTACTTCATTATATACTTTTTATCCCTGGTGGACCTAAAATTTTTAACTTATTTTTTGGTGTTCATAATATATACCATAATATAAATTGCCCTTGAAAAAATTAGGCCAACAAATTCAAGTGAAAATAATGTGAAGGTGAATTAATTGGTTCAAGCTTGCACAACTTGAATTTACATGATTAAATTCGAAATTAAGACAATACAGGACAGACATGTTATCAAATATTATTTTAAAATAATCTCCATACTGTCCATAGCAATACAAGAAAAATAAATGAATTTAATGAAATGTTTATTTAAAAAAAGGCGCCAAAACAAGTGAAATATTTTCGTGACGTCAGAAGTTCGTTTACATAGAGGGTCGTGACTTGAATTTGAGTTTGCGACCCCTGGTGTAGATGTACATCCTGCAGACATGGTATTTAACGTTATAAAACAAAATTTCAGTCTACAGTTGAAATAAAAATTCGATAATTTTGAACTAATTGTTAGGTAAAGAATTATTTATTAAAACAAAATTTTTAGGTGTATTTTATGTATCTACTTACGAAGGAGTGAGGCACATGTTGGCACAGAGAGATATAGATTCTCGTATTCGAGCTTTAATAGCAGGGGCTTCAGCTTCTATAGTCGGACAGACAATAATTGTTCCTTTTGATGTTCTTAGTCAGCATATGATGATGATGGGAATTCATGGAAAAGGTAGTAAGGTAATAAATAATAAATGTATACTATAATTTAAAAAAATAAAGATTGCTAATGGTTAAAAATATAAAAATCAAAGGAACGATAATTGTAGTTAGAGTTTAATCCCTTGGGTATAAAAGAGGATGTATGCAGAGGAAGATTCGCATTAACAACAGAAATAATTCGCCGAATTATGAAAAGCGATGGTGTTATCGGTTTTTATCGTGGATATACTGCTAGTCTTTGTACATATGTTCCTAATTCAGCACTTTGGTGGGCATTTTATCATTTATATCAAGGTACATCTTATTATTTTGAGGGTTAAACTGCAAAACCTAGTTTATTCTACTTTCATACAAAATGGTATTTAGCTTATACATACACATTATGTGAATAAAAAATCATCTGAGATGACGTCACAATTTGCCTCCCGACCCCCCGGGGGGCAGGAACGCGGCTCCACTTTAAAATCTTAAATGGGAGCCCCTTTACTTTTTTGCAGATTCAGGTACTAACACAAGTTGTACTTGAAACACTTTTTGTCATCATATTATGGCGCTGTAATCGCAGGTTTTGTTGTTTTTGCGATTCCAAAGTTATTAGTAAAATTTTTGTATTTTTTTTCCACAGCATCCAAATCCCCAATAAAAAGTGAGGATTTCCTTTTAAAAATTTAAAGTTTTCCCTCTTGGGGTGTGATTAAATTTTTTAAAAGGAAATCACAACTTTTTATTGCAGATTGAATGGTGCAAAAAAAAACACAAATTTTACTAATAACAATTACAAACACATTGTGGGTGGCGCTAGAATCGTAGAAATAACAAAACCTGCGATAATTTTTTCCTACGAATACAGCGCCACTTAATGTTTGAAGTATATAGTTTTTTTACCATAGAACCTAAATCTGCCATAAAATAAAATAGGGGGTTTACTGACCATTCTTGCACATTTCAGAAACCAATTATATGGATGTGAGAACGACCTATAAATATTTAAAATTTTGTTAGAAATACATCTTATATTATCACATTAATTTATTATTAACCAGGAGTAAAAAGATTGGTTCAATAAAAGTTTAGAATTTTAAATAAAAATATCAATACTTACAAGGTTTTGCACTTTAACCATCAATTTATGCTTCATACATAATTTTAAACAAATTAATTTGTAGACGAACTTCATAAAATATTGCCATGTTGGGTTTCCCATTTATTAATTCAAGCCATAGCTGGTACTTTTGGAGGCTTTACAACCACTGTCATAACAAATCCATTAGATGTAGTTAGAGCTAGGTTACAAGTGCAGAGGATAGCTTCAATGCGAGTTGCTTTTAAAGATTTGTGGAGAGAGGAGGGTCTTAGGATGTTCTCTAAAGGTTTAAGTGCACGTTTAATTCAGTCTGCTACTTTTAGTTTTAGTATAATTCTTGGATATGAGACTATAAAACGTGTATCTGTTAATGATGAATATAAGGAATATATACGATGGTGATTCATTAGATTTTTAGGTTTTAATACATGAAATGTACATTTAGTAAATTTTTATTAGATGAAATTATCAATGTTATTAACACTTTATATAGATTTTTAAATGTTTACAAATATTATTTATATAAAATTGTTTTATTTTTGTTGATTATTATTTGTTACATATTTTATAAGCTCCAAGCTAAAAATGATTAGAGTAGAGTTAATCTTCATTGATTTAATGAAGATTGGTTTTTGTTAGTATCTGTGGTAGGAAATTGTTACCATTAGCGTTGTGCATTGTGATCAGGGATAATTTATGTATAAAAACAACGTTATTTATGTCTACTATGTATTTTTTATTTAAAATAAAATCATAAACAAAATGTAAATGTTAAAAAACATTTTTTTATGTGACTAACAGCAAAGCATTAAAAGTTACTCTTCTTAAAAATTAATAAAAAATATTGCAAATTTACAATTATATAGCAACATATATAATTTTTCAAACAGCACCTACATTTAACAACATTTTTTATGTGTAAAATACAGTTGATGAAGTAAGTTGCCTAAAAAATCAAATTATAAAGATAATTATTCAAATTTTCTACCTTTCATTGGAAACTTTCTCTTTGGTTTTTGAGTTTGTACTCGCAATTTTGCATATATTCAATTTCATTTAATTACAACATTAAAAATAAATTAGCAAATAATAAAAAATGGTTATTTACATCACAATACAATTACAAATGGTGAAAGTAAATGATTAATTGCAATTTAAGGGCCAATTTTCACTAAAAATAACGTCATAATTAGTGGTGTTTTTCTTTAATTTGCGAATACAGTCATACAATTTCAATAGATTTTTTTTTATTGTTATTTTCACCGTTGTTTTAAATGCGAGACAAAAACTATGCCAGGAGACTACATTTTTTCCAAGATGGCAGCGTAGCGCCCATTTAGTCACACGGCGGCGTATCTTATACACTATCCAGTTATTATATCAGTGTTTATAACTGATAACAAATATTTACATAATTGGCAACGTATATTTCCAGGATCTTGTCGATTCAACCAACAGGCCATAAAAATCCAACTATTTTATGCATTATGACCTTACTTTTAGTATTGATCAACATCGTCTATTTTAATATTTTTAAATAAATAATATTTCTTAAAATATAAAATGTTTTAGGCAGATTAGTCAGGGGCGGATTAACACGTCGGGTGATTGGGTAGGTCCCGAATGACCTGATCAATATAAAGCCAATTTATGTAAAAATAAAAAATGCTCCGTAATCCGCCCTCAGATTGACGTAAATCATTATATAAATCTTTAAATATGAATTTTCAGTAACCATGCACAAACTGTTTTTATCACATAATTTTTAAAAATACAATTACAAATAATTAACGACAGGCACATAAACGTGATTGGAAGTAAGTGTAAATCGTAGAGTTAGGAGAGTGGCTCTACTAAAACAGGGGTGAATATTGCGCAAAAAATTTACTAGTGCTAATTAACTTCGTTTTTCATGCAGTAATGTTATATAGAGATCAAAATATTATTTCGTTTATGTTCTAAGACACTATGATTACTTTACTTTTAATTTTAAATAGTGCATTCTAGCAAAAATAGGGTGTTTCTATTTCTTTACTTTTAAATATTGACTATAATTCCTTCTCTAAAATCTTTTTTTAGGTACAATTTTACTCTGTTTAACATTAGGTAACAACTCTTTTTTTTTTAAGTAACTACCCATTTTGAGGTAAATACATATCTAATTCGTTAATCTAAATCAATTTTAAATCTAAATATATTTTTTTTAATTTTAGATCTAAACTAATTGAAATTTTCAGCAATTATTTATTGTAGTTATCATAAAACGATTTGAAAAAATATTTAATTAAACTATTTTGTACTTAATTGAGAAATTCATTGACACGAATATGAATGAAAATCATTTCTAAATCGAAATTATTTACAAATCAGATTAAAGATTTTTTTCTAATCTACTCATATGGTTTGGTCGAGGCCTTAAAACTTCAAACATTATAATTTTTTCAAATATTTAACAATTTATCACTTTAGTTAATTTATCAATCAGTTCTTAACAGTTGTATATCATTAACAACAAATTTTATATCATAGACAATATTATTTTTTTTTTATTTTAATTCATATTGTAGCCACTTATTAAGACCTTTATTTAAAACGTGATTACCTTATCTATCCGCATATAAGACAAGAACAATGATTTTGTTCTAATAAACAGACTGTAATTACGTTTATTTTCAGTTTTACTTTTTTAAATATTTCATGTATTCATTTACAATGGATTTATAAAAAGTTCTTTAAAATAGAATTTTTTTCAGTATTCTCTAACTCAGGGATGCGCAAAGTAGGGGGCGTGCCAAACGATGCGAGGGGCGCGAAGATTGTCATAATTAAAAAAAAAAAAGATAAAAAGATTTGTAAAAATAAATGTGTAATATGCAAAAAATATAATAAACATAGAAAAAATTAAAATGTATTCCTTAAAAATACGTACACCATTTTTAAAGGGGCCAAGTTTTTATCTAGAAGAAAAAAGGGGGCGCGTCACGAAAAGTTTGCGCACCCATGTTCTAACTATTTATGCAACTAGCAAGAAAATGTGGGTGACTTTCATGTAGTGAAAATTGCAAACTGAGGCCCTAACCTCACTAGTGAAATAATGCCCATTTTTATTTCGACAATAAAATAATTGAGATAGATAGTAAACTCAGTGAAGTGGAAGAAATACTTTCCTATTTCTGTGGCAAAAAGGTTTTTTTTAATACGCGTAAGTCAATATAAAAACAGATAACAATTTTTTTTTGATTCATTGTACATGGTAATTTCGTGGGCGGATCTAAGTGACGCGAATCATGCGCCCAGCAAATGAACCGTTACGTTAAATTTACTGATGGTCAACAGAGTTGTACGCAAACGAAAAAGATACTACATATTTAGTAAGTGTCGGCGCACTGCCACTCAAAAAAGTGTCAGGGCAGCGCCCTGGCACCACTACACCCCTGGAAATAAGAATGACTATTATTGCACAAGTAAAATAAAGTTTTCAACCTCAAATGCTTGAAAGAAAAAAACCCAATACCAATACAAAAAGCTCAATGTTTGATGTATTTTTCTACTGCTGAGTAAGGTTTCAAAATGAGCCATACATTTTTGGATGGGTTTTACACAAATCTACATCTATAACGGATGGACACAATAAATATTAGAATATTGCTATTTGACTTGTGATCTACCTTTTTTCGCCTCTAGGACTACAAATCCGTAGTCAAATTTAAAATTTAGATAGATAGTTTCCAGCCACTGAAAACAATGTTTAACCTTTTTATTATTCATCATTTTTTGCATTTAGACATGATGGTGATAATAAAAGTTTCGAGCTTTTTTTCGATGTTAGGCATTAATTAAAGATAGAGAATCTTAACTTAAGATTAATATGTAATTATAGCAGATCATTTTAAATGATATAAGTTTTTTTGATCAAATTTTAATATAAAATAATAATATTAAAAATAATATTGTCTATGATTTAACAATGCTATATAAAATGAGAAAGAAGCCACTAATAAAAAATAAAATCCTGACTCTACGTTTAACATACCTCATTGTCGATACGATTGCATAAGATCGTTCAAATTGACAAAGCCACTCAAGTCGATATTTTCTTCGAATTGGTCCAAATATTCCATGCCGGTGGTTCCACCTGTCGCCGCTGTAGCCACGGACCCCGCATAACTGCACAAATATAACCAGACATCACATACTGCAACACAGACCAACCAATAACGGAATGAATAATGAAATGAATGTTTCAAAAAATGAAATGTTGCAAGAGATGTCTGGTTATGTCTGTTTGCAGCATGCTTATTAGGACATATTTAACATTTAAACATTTATATAGAGCTTATTGTTTAAATTCACAGCTCATTTGTTTTAATAAAGCCGTTTCAGTTAAACAACTATAAAATTTTCTATTCTTAACATTCAGAGGAAAAACATTCAACAATTATTTAACAGGAACACATTTATTCTTGCAAGTACAAAAATGTAATGTAAAATTATATATCGTATAAAAAAGTTTTATACTATTCATTGATAATTATTATTATAATGGACTCGTTTTTTTTTAGTCTTATAATATTGCTATCAATCTTTTATTTCCCTCTTTTAAATTTAATAATAAAATACCCTGTTTTTTTTTAAATTTTTTTTACTTCAAAATTAGTTATAGCTTTAATTTGGTTCTCCATGGAATTAAAGACCCTAAGACCTAAATTATCAATAATAAATTATTAAAGCTCAAATGAAAATAAAAAATACACTAATAAAAAATATATTTCATAAAATTAACATTTATCACTACTTCATCTTCAAACATTTAATAACGAGCATAAAGTATTAAAAAGAACTATAATTAAGTAAAAATAAATTGGTCCAATTGTATTTTTTAAAGATTGAGCATGCTCTGAAAACTAAAAAATATACTTGTTATCATATTTATTTTTTTTAATACTTTTTTTTCTCACATTTTTAACCGATTAAAAAATATTACTTATCTATCTTCGGTATTTGTAATTGTAATTAGTACGTTTAATTTACGTAAAGCCAATTGTTGGATTAGCAGAAATTGGTTCCCATATTTGCACCATACCTAAATAAATAAATCCAAAATAACTTTTTTATTTGTGATTTAGTTCATTATGTCAAAATGTTTGTAAAAAAATAAAATACATTAAATCTCCTTCTTGAAAACAAACAGTTTTATTCCAATTTATAAAAATATATTGTTTCAGTACTGAGTCAATGATTAACAAGAAATTCTTCAAAAACTGATGATGTCTCTCCATAACTTTATTATTAGGAAGTGTCAGCGATATAGTTATTATCTGTAGTAATATTACAAATAAGCTTAATAGACAATAATACTAAAAGTAATTCTGATAATTCTGTCAATTTATAGCAAAATAATTGTGCTTAGAAATACCGGGAGTCAGATGATAATGTCATAAGAAATTTAGTATCTTAAGCCCGTACACTTGGCAAGATTGCAAGTGCAAGAAGCAAGAGCTTGCAGCAAGATTGCTTAGTGTAATGCACAAATTGCGCGTCGTTGCAGCTTGCAGCAAGTCGTACGGAATAGAACATGTCCTAATTCTCGCAAGATTGCAAGCAATTTTCTAGTGATTTTAAGTTTCTTTTGATTTTACCAACTTATATTAATGTCAATTTTTTGTAAATATCTTATTCTGTTTGTAAATATGGTTCAGTATAGGAAAATTTTTCCTTTTCAAATTCCAGTTGACAATGAAAAATTATAGCTCTTGCATGTTGCTAAATGTAATACAAAACAATTGCATCCACAATTTTATGTTAGAGGCAATTGTCAGCTGATCTTGCAGCTTGCTATTGCGCATTGCACTTGCCAAGTCTAAGACGGCCTTTATACAAGCGGTACTTAAAGTAAGGGTTCACGAACCAAAAGAGAATCAGAGATTTTTTGGCAAACTGCAAAAATTGATAATATTTTAACCTTAATGTAGGATCTGGAGGGAATTATATGCGATAATGCTTTAATTAATACAATACTAAAGTAGTAAATAATACACTTACTATATTTTACGGCCAACGTCACACTACCCGGACACTGGTCCCAAGAGTACGATTTTCTTGCTCGTCTCCTGTTAGGCTAAGGACACGAGCGTTTATTTTACGTACGTTGAAGCAGGTTTGAGCGGTATAATTTAAATACGACTGGTCATACATCAACGTTGGTTTCAATTTCAAAAACATTAACAAAAAATCTGTCAAGCATTGGTGCTCGTGCTCTAGTTCAAGGTTTTTCAAACTGGTACATGTATTACTATTGATACGTTAGTCTAGTCTTAGTGGTACATAAAATATTTAGTTATTTAAAAAATATAAATAGTCCTTCTAACAATCATTTTTCCTATTTTTACTTCCATTTTTATTATTTTGTAAAAACTTTGTTGATTTTGGTTTTAATTTGAACTATTTTCGTCAATACTTTGATGATTTTTGATAAAATCATGTCAAATTCAAGCAAATTCCATTAAAATTTAAATGTTTTTAGTTTAAATTACAATAATTCTAGTCATTTAAATGTTTTTCATTAAAATTTAGATGAATTTGGATAAAATTATGTAAAATTTAAGCAATTGAGGTCAGTTTTTGCCTAAAAAAAATTAGTCAAAAACACCAAA
>JARJDX010100021.1:0-14013 GCA_030264735.1 Gymnusa sp. GC000175
AGGTTTCTCAAAAACTATTAAAAATATCATCACAAAAGTTTATATTTAAGCTTTTAACAATAATTAAAAGAGCCCAGTTGCTTTTGGCTGAAATCCACCAACCAGCGGTAGTTTATTGGTAAGGGGTTTCGGTTTTTTGCAAATATTTGAAAAACTATCAAGTTTATGGAAAAAAAATTTAAACAAATTCTGTTGTCATCATTTTTTCAAAATTTTACATTTTAAAAACTTATTGTATGATAGTCAGGTGGTGACCTCATCAGATTTTTTTGTTAGTCTTGAGGTAAATTACTTCTTCTTCAGCTTCAAAGGTGCTGCAACTTGGTCAATTTTGGAGTTGGAAAAGCACCAAAAATATGAAATGACGGGGAATTTAATGTAGTGTTTAGTAAAAAGTACTAGGGTTACATGAAATTAAACCCCTTTTTAGTAATTTAAAAAAAAAAAAGATTTTATACCTTTCAACCCTTTCTCAAAAAAATATACCATCCGGAAGCGCTAGAGACTCTTTAGTTCCTTAAACTACATGCGAAAACGAATATTTCCCGTGTTTCGTCCTGTACCTAATTTTTGTATAAGTGAAAGTGTAATTTTACTGTAGGTACTAGAATTATTTAAGATTTTCTAGTTCTAGTGTTAATGAATATGGCTTTAAAAAAATATAATTTGCTTAATTGATACGAAACTTTTAAAATTGATTTTTATTATTAAGAAAATATCTTCCGTGAGTTATATAATAAAAGTTTATGATTTTAAATGTAAAAGCAAAATTTTTAATTTTGAAAATTACAAATTTTATTACTGTCTGATGCTATTATAAAAAATAATAAAGATAAAATTGTCGAAATTTTAAATTCATCGTATTTTAATTTACTTGCGTCAAAAATATTATTTTTTTATTTTTATAATTACGAATTGAACTGAATGTGTTAATTAATTTTTTTTATGCAGATTCCAATCAAAACATATATGTATACAATCTCCTTAATTCTTTGTTTATAGTTTGTACACAATGTTCACTTAAAATTTACATTCAATAGCATCTGCAACTCGTAGTAAAAAGGAAATTTTTATGAAACAGAAGTTTCTTACAAATAATAGAAAGTCAATAAACCGTAGCCTTCATTAAAATATAAAATTGCACTTACATCCAAGAGAGCGGAGTGGTTTTCCCTAGGCCCATTTTCGTTTTCAATTAATTCAACTTCTGTTAAATCAACGGAGCAATACGCAGGTTCCAAGGTATCTTCATATTGTTCATTATTATGCTAAAATAAAATAAAAATAATTAATGCATTTAATTACACCACAAATTGTTAAGCAACCTACCAAAGGCCTGAGATCGGGATGGTATAAAACGTGCCCATTATTATTTACTATAAAAGAATAGCCATTTACACCGAGCTGCAAGAAAAACAGTCATTTTATTGGTATTTAAATTCACTTAATAAAATATTTACCTTATAAGGGGGTACAAGTTTCTTGATTTCATCAACGGAAACATCGGTCCCTACTACTCCTAAAACATTTGCTACGCGCACCTGTCAAAAATAATGTTTTATAATACAATTTTCTGGAAGCATTAAATTTTAACTAACCGAATGATTCCTTCTGTCGAAAACTGGGGTGGTAACTGACGTCATTAACTGACCACGTCTATCATCGTAAAGGCTATCGGCCTGTAATTTAAAAACAAACTCACAATTATGGATTAAATACATGTTCGTATGACGTCAACAAAGCGTAAAAATTTATGTTATGAACTTACCGTACCACCTACATAAGAAGGTGACCATTGGATAGGGTGATCATTTTGATACATGACCATAGGTCTTGCCATTACTTCTATATAATGTAAAACAATTTCTTTGGCTTCCTCTTCGCTGCTAATACGACTATAGTATCCTAAAATTAAGATATTAAAGGTAATGAAAACATGAATTTAGGTTTAATAAAAATATTAAACCTTTATTTTCGCAAGCCATCCAATTCATTTCCTCAGCACTTCCAGAATCTTTTCCGGTTAAATATGTAAAAATTCGAACAGGTCTATGAGGCCAATTATAGATTTTAAAAGTTTCTTTATAATTCCCTGGGGGTCCGTCGGTTATTAACATAATGGCTTGATTACATTGGCAACCATTCCCGGTGCGATTATACTGCAGAGAAAATTAAAGTATTATGGTCCGCATGAATATTTTTAATAATGGTTACCTTATGTAAAATTTCGAATCCAGTTACCAAAGCGGATGTAAAATTTGCAATATTTTCAGGCTTTAAAGACCTTAACGATTCTTTCAACCACCTTTTATTTTCATTGTTGGCCTAGTAAACAACAAAATATAATTACGAATTTCTTATATTAAAGTATAATAAAGTACCTGAACTAACATATCCTTAAAACATGTCACAATTTCATCAGTGGTATCAGAGAATTTGAATACATTAACAAAATCGTTGTCGCTGAGTGTCTCTAATATAGCATCTACAGTAGCACGAGCAATGGAAGCTCTTTTTCCACCCATGGAACCTGAATTGTCAACTAATATGACAATATCTTTCGGAGATGTTGCGGCCGAGACGTACCACATAGATGAACGAAAATCATATACATTTCTAGAGTTTCTCACTCTTTGCCAAACCGACGATATATCCTCAGGAGGCCACGCAATTGCTAAATAATATTTGGAATAAATAAAAAAAAAAAATATATAAAATATAAATGATGCAACCTGGATATCTTCTTAGAAACCCACTCGAACTTCCGAAAAATTGCCACGATAACGTTGGATCCCCCTCGTAGTTATTAACAAATAATGGATCTAAGTGTTCGGACCATTGAATAGCATTCGTTACTTCTGGATCTAAAATATATCGAGCTTGAAAATAACCACATACTACTTTAACGTGTAACGTTTATTTACCCTTTTCATTGACATGAGGCGGCAATAAAACAGTACTTAATGAAGTATTAACCGGTAAATGTTCAAAGTGTGGGTTAGGATGTAACATCATTTCTCTAGTGCCTTCGGCTGGCCGTCCGTCTGGCCCAAAAACATTTAATTTTTCTGCATTGTAATATTTAAATTGTTGTCCGTTATCAGTTTGAGGCGTCAAGGCCGCCTGTTCAGCAGAATCCATAATTCGCTAAAATATTTTTATTTTCGCCACATTTTGCATTAGATTCCATTTACTTACCATAACAGCGCTCATTTTAAAATCCATCATATTTTTTACTTCCGCAGCCATTTCTCTTATTAATAAAAGTCCGTCTTTTCTATCAACCTCTATGTTTACTTCGTGATATTTCTAAAATATGTCGTTAAGTGTTATAAGTAGTATTACCACGCACAATAAACTTTGCTGCTTACCCTTTGCAGCTCATTCATTCTTGTTAACTGTCTACCATACTCCCACAAATCTACTCCAAACTTTAGTGCCCAATTCTTTACTCTGTAAGAAAAGGAAAGGACGATGCAATATTTCCTTTTTTTATAATATTAACAATCAATTTTCTAATATGACATAAATATCGTAAACTAAGTTTGAATTAGTCAAGTTTTATTGGACAATATCGTCGTAAAATTGTGGAAAAAAGGACGTGCAACATCTGCTCGAAGCGATTAAACCAATTATAAGTTTTCCAAGCTTAACGTTCCAAAATATCGTGAAAATAACTTGTTAACTTTCTGTAAAACTACAATTTTACATTCAATTCGTTCGGAAATAGCGCCTTGATTGTGTTGCCACATGTATGGAAAGCTCGAAATGAGTTTTGTTTGATTTTTAGTATTTATATTAATGAAATTGGTTTGTAAAATGATATAGATTATGGTGTGTTATTCCGTCTAAAAGGCAAGAATAGTCAGTTCCCTTTAGATTGGGAGTAGGGGGTCGATCAATACGCCCTACCTCTGCTGCTATGGTATACCCTTTCGTCTTACTACCACCTTACGCCCTGACCCTGTCCTGCACTGTCCTGTACAAAATCAACTTATTTTTGTTAATTATAATTATCAACGTTGAAATAATGGCTTTTAATGTAAGAAATGTTCAAACCGGCAGAAAGCACGATGTCAAACTTTTAGTCCTAATTTTTAAATTGAAATTTTAATTTTAATGTTCTAGTTAAAGTTTTGTGCCATTAATTAGGTATATACAAAACTACGAAAAATTGATTATAGTATTGCTAAAGATTTAATCATGATCGTTTAAAAGAGAAACCCGATTTCACCACGTTGAAAATAGAAATTTCTTAAGATGTAATGTGTCGCAAAATCAATTTATGATATGAGGTAAATTGGATTTTTGGCAAATTTACATGTTTTTGGTTAAATTTACATGTTATTAATAAGGTTTATAACTTGGTGGAAGCTAATGCCTGGTCACGTGTCTCCGTGTCTGAGTTCTGAAAAACGTTTTTCAGTCAATAAAGTAACGTATGTTTGTCTTAGCAGGATTAAGGTTTAGTTTAAAAATAAATTTTTCACTCTAAAATTTCCACAGGCTGTCAGAATAAGGGAAAAATATGATGAAACCTAAAACACTAATATGACTTACTCGTTGTGAGGGATGTCCTCATCTTGTTCAGGACATGCCGCTGGTAAATAGGCCAGCAGGAGGACAAGCAAGAAGAGTCCGGTGTGTTTTCCATCGGAAGCGGTCGCACACGGCATGATCACCCCACCTAACGCTGCAGCACAGCCCGGTCAATCTCTAAACGCCTCTTCTGGGCATTGTAACATTGAAAACGTATAATCCTTTTAACATCATCACCCATCGCCACCATACACTAGTAACATTGTACCAAAGATCACTAAAACACACGGGAAATGCACAAATTCACATGATAATTAGAAAGACGGCGTCGCGGTTAGGGTAATGCACCGGTAGCGTTGTACACACCCCGAGTTGGCCAAATCTATTGGAGGGCAGCAGGACGCGCGCCGGCGCGACCCCCCTTTCAAGATATCCTTCCAATAAAATACTGAATTTTCACTATAAAACCTTATGCACATTATTCTATGGGTCTACTGTTTTCAACCCTTATTGGTGGCGGCGCATTGCCCCCGGCAGCACTATGCGTGGCGCCAAAGAACTCTACTCAAATAATAATTCAAAATCATCCTTATTGCACCTCCATCATGCATATTTTAACCTATAAAAGGATCAAACATTTTTATACTTTATTTTTAAAAGAATCGCAGATTTCTTTGGAAATATTATTTAATGTACGTACTTGGTTTATATAAAAAAATAACAAAATTTTATTTATACATATATTATAAAAGTGTGTAGAGAAATATTTTGCAACAAGTTGTTAGACATTGGTCAGGAGCGGGAAGTTGAACCAGCGTCCCTATCGTCATCATAGGAACCGCACGTTACGGCTGAGGACATGGACGACGGCATGCGCGTAATATTGATCTTCTCATCCCCGAGTAGCCGTACTAGTAGAGAGTAGAGTATACTACATTCTCTCGTACTCGTAGACTGTTGAGTCTGTATACACCATTGGAATATACTACAATACACATTATCCTCAATACAAATACATTTTATATATCAACAAATATCAAATCCAATTATCCTTTCGCACAATTCTTTAAAAACTATCCTTGGAATTTATCAAATATTTTACTTAAACTAAAATATACTTTTTTTAATTTTATTTTATTTTAGATCAGTATTGATTTATATTTTTTACTAGAAAATTGGTAATTTTTTATGAACCCAGTAATTTACTTTAGCGCAAATTTTTTTTCTTAATAAGATCTAGGTACTTTTGTTGTTTTTTTGTGCAAGATGTTTGTCAGTAATAAATTTATTATTTAAAATTGTTTTAAATACCAAAACTTTTAATGCGCCTCCACCATTTATTGATTTGTTTGTAAGCCATTGAAGAATATGATGATGACAGTCAATTCTGCGCATACTTATTAAAACATTTTGTCATTATTCTAATAATTTTGCGCTGAAAACTAACGATTATTAGCGGCTTTAAATGTTTGTACCATACATGGTACCATTATGTCATTTAATATATAATTTATTATGAATACATAAATAGTGCATAAAATATAATTTTTAATGAATATGTACAACAGAAAGTACATATTTACATTTTTAAAAATTTAGTTTTGACGCTCCTGCAGGTCATACCACATCCTAGAGTAGGCACATGTCATGTATATAGGATTCGACGATCATTTCTTGAACAAACTCCTGTAGCATGTAGATAGTACAGATTTAATTATGTTTTAATTAAATTATATTTTAATTAACTTTACGTTTTAGTAAAAATTGCTCTTTAATGGTGTACCGTTATATTTTTTATTACTTGCAAATTGGAATTCTAAGCTAAAATTAGAAATAAATGAAATGGTAATTATTGCGAACTCAACCGTATATTTATATATTTGATTGCTAGAATGTCTCCTACAGCAGATAATTTAATATTCGAAGGGAGTGTAGTAAAAGCAGGTATTGATTGCAGAAAAAAAATGTATGGTATGTAAAATGGTTGTTGAGTTGTGGATAAAAATACCAAAAAAATAAAAGTAAATGAAAGATCTACATGTACACGGTGATGGTTGCATCTATGATGGTACCTACCACTCCGCTTGCCGTGGAGAGCAACACCGTGACCACCGCTATGGCTCTCTTCATCAGTCAGTATGGCGAGTGCAGTGATCGCCGCTTAGTTTACCAACGGAATTTAACTGCGGAAGGCGCTACCATGACGGTTTCTAATTTTACATTTTCACATTAATTGCGTACGCGAATCGGAGTGTAATAGTGAAGTGGCAAAACAAAGGATACATTCATAAAATTACCTCAAAAATAAATGATTTAAATATACTAAATTAAGCAAGAGGTAATTATTTTATAAATTGATATTTCTAAACCGCGAAAATAACTAACGGATATTATATACTTACCTTCTAAGCGCACTTCCACAAAGAATATTTTACAATTAGAATATCTTTTTGGCACCTTTTGGTTTTCAATATTCCTTATTTTGGTTATTGGTGCTAGACTAATACAAAATATAAAACGAGGTCAACGATGGGAAGAGAAATTACTGTACTAATATTATACTGGAGGTATTACCTATGATAGAGACATGGCATATGAGCGATATACAAATTAAAACCAAATAATAAAAAAAGCAAGATGAAAGTAAAATTTTGCCCAAGGGCTAATATTTATTAGGACATGTGAAAACTTTTGGTAACTTTCGTTCGTGATCGTGCATACTACACACCCATGAGTGAGAGTTGACCGGATGCTTTAGCTGGGAGCGCAAAGAGAAACAATAGCCTCTTCTTGTTTACAATACATATATCATTCATAAGAAGATTGAAATACATCATAAAGTAATCAGAGTAACGCATCAGTAAACGCTATATTTCATCATCAACGTGCAGGTACTGCAAGAGAAGAAAGCACGCAATTGGGACGCATATACTTTTCATAAAAGTAGTACTCATCATTGATCAATAATGCGATATATTTTTGTTCATTTATTAAACTATTATTTCAATATTAATAATACACTCACAGGTGTATATACCTTGTATAATCAGTTTGGATTCACCATAGTTCGGTTTTAAATCGTTTTTTGGTACATAAATGATTTAGTAGTAGTTTTTGCTCTTTACTCAGTAAAGTTTCTTTTGTGTGATTTATTTTTAGGTGATTTTTAAAGTTGGGCCACACAAAATTTTAATTTTTCGAGGGTTGCCTATTGTATGTGTACCAAGGCAAGGCGAAAATGTTTCTCGATTAATCCGGTGGAACGGTTTACCCGGATTATGCGAGGTGTTGCTGTATTTTTATAATGCGTAAAGTTTTTTAAAATTTTATTTATTCAACAAATCAAGGTTTTTCTACCTACCAAAAGCCCACATACACACAAATCAATTCTACTAAATATATCATTATGTATAGCAAATTGAATCGTGAATAATTTAATTTTCAACTCTTACTCCTGCTGTGGGAGGTGTAAAAATATCTATTGTGTGATAATTACGTGTATTTCAATTTTTATTCCATTTGTTTGTTTGCGACTACTTGCTAAACAAATCACATGCGGGTTTCATATTTGTATAATTTCAAAAAAATTAACATCAATTCAACTTGCTTTTAAAAATAACAATAACGGTTAATACGAAATTACCTTTAAAACCTGCACATTTTTTTAATAATACAAGTTCTTAAACGTATTCAATTGTTTTGCAACTATCGCAGAAAACACATATTACAAACCTATACGACTGGATAACCTATATGTTTGAAATATTTAAAATAGCATATACCGTTTTAAATATTTTCCCCGTTTTAACACAAACTGTAAAGAATCTTATAAAGCAACCGAAGCAAAAATGTTCAAAATGATGACATGACGTTCACCTTGCCGCACAAAACAAATTAATATTACATGTATTACATAAACAGTTAATAAAAATTTGAAAAATTGTTCGCCCAACCAACCTTTCACCTTATAAGATAACCCAACTTTACAAATGTAATTAAATTTAATTAGTCCATTTTTAATATTTACTTTAATTAAGCACAAAAAGTAAAACATGTAACATGGCCAATAAAATTTGGCTTAAAAACTATCATCAGAACATAAAATAATAAAAAAAAGTGAAGCAGTTTTTGGTAGTTACAATGGGTAAAGAAACAACACAAAGTAACATTTAATGGGAACAACATTAATGACTAGATAATTTTATTTAACTGAGTTATAAGTTACGTTATGTACACGTTATAAAAACAAATAATAAGCGTAAAAATTGGTCATACGTGTTTGTTTAGTAAACATAGAATATTTCTTGTAAATAAATTTAAAATAAATAAATTGCGTTAGTGATAACGATTAAATATATAATTTACCATTTTAACAAGCTATAAATAATCCATTAGAGAAATTATTTTTTCTTATAGATATACACACGTGAAATTAATTTAATTAGCCGATATACGTGCGTCAAATGAAACATAAAATTCTTTTTTTTTTATTGAATAAAATAATGCCAAGAGTCTACAGGCTATAGAGTAACTTTCACTTGATAAATGAGACATTTATTTAGGGCTATCTTGAAATGTGCTTTTATTTTTATTT
The DNA here is from genome assembly GCA_030264735.1 of Gymnusa sp. GC000175. Classification (NCBI taxonomy): domain Eukaryota; kingdom Metazoa; phylum Arthropoda; class Insecta; order Coleoptera; family Staphylinidae; genus Gymnusa; species Gymnusa sp. GC000175. The sequence continues at coordinate 9,134 of JARJDX010100021.1, forward strand.
TCATTGTTTCACGTTAGTTTCGTGCGCCTGTGAAATAGTGTGAGATTTTTTCATAAGAACAAAAGTATTCACTTGTCAACGAAAATAAAAATGTAGCAATAGTATTTTTTTATTCAATGCTAAATAATTTATTAACGTAAAATAAAAATAGAAATCAAATAATATACTGCTATACTCACATATTTTACCTTCAATTGTATAATCAGGAATATCTTACCAATTTATTAATGTTGGTTAATAAAATTATTACTACGTTTATGCTCTGATACATTTGGCTTTATAAAATGTTGTAAACATTTATGCATATGATAATATATTTTTACAGTTAGTGAAAATAACACAATGAAAGAAGTTTTAAAGGAAATTGTCGACATTTTTGAAGAAAAAAGAATAGATGCAGCTTGTTAACGATGATTAATAAGTATTAGTGCCATCGTCACAGCAAAATGCATTCTTTTATAACTGCTAAACCATATGTTTCCATTCTAGTGTTTGTCTCTCCCAATTAGCGCTCATTTTACTCTACTCCTAGCAATGCAAAGAGTAAATTTTGCATGCATAAGTATGTATATTATATTTTTGTTAAATATAATTAGCCTAAAGCGGAGAAATTCCAATTGCACAAATAACATTTCTATTTACATATGAAGACTACTAAATATTAGTTAATTTCTTATAAAGGCGCGTGAAAAAGAAAGTCGAAATCATGCATCGGCATTTTTCAATGAACGCATCGAAGGGAACTTGTAGGGATCCAACTTTCTCCTCACAAAAAAAACGGAATATTAAAAAGCTCAAAATTTATTCTTTTGTTCTTAATTGTGTTTATAAATATGAAATATGCTATTATTCTAAACGGTTAGTTTTTAATTATTTACATATACATGTGGCTGTTATTAATATTTGTAGATGTTAATTGTATATCGGTAAAAATATAACAGTTGTTTAAATTTTTTGAATTTTAGTTGAACATGATTCATAATTTTATAAAGAATGGGAAATATCGGTAGCCAACAAACGGGAAATATAACGCAGAGGAGTAGTCCTATAGAAGAAGAACAGTGGACTCAATCATTTCCTAGAAGTCCTTACCAACATAAATTAATAGTACCTGACAGAGATGCCCAGCAAAGGTTACGACCTACCGGAAATGGAGAAATTCTCCATGCTGGCGGTACAATCTCTGGACGTAACCAACAATGGCAAGGTGTTAGCAGATCAAGCAGCATACCAGCTGCAAGGCAGCGCCGATCCCAAAGTCCACAGCAAAAAACACGACCAACTTATAAACACAATTATTCTAGAGCACTTGCTCCATCCTACCGAAAAGAACAGGTAAAATAAAAAAAAATAACACTGTTTACAAACCGGAAGTAACAAAACGAATAAATGCTATATTAATTGTAGAAAATAACAAATAAAAAGTTTTTATCGCGACGTGTAATTAATCACGCCACGTACATACATTATTAATATTAAAATACTTTTACAACAAATCAGGAAGTTATATCGCAAAAGTTTTAAATTAAATCGAAGTTAAAGTGACAACTTAAACTCATTGATTATTTTCTATTATAATAAAATTTTTAGATGAAGAGATTTGGCTCTGAGCCTGATTTGCGAGGCCATTCAAAATCATCCCAACAATATCAAGACAGATATAAGGGACGTAAAAAGTATAAGGCGCCTCCTCCACCCGCTGTACTACCGGTATAAAAATAAAATTAACACAAACACGTCCACAATTTAATTATCTTTAAATTCCAGGCTGATAAACATGGAGATTTCGATGAAAATTGTGCTATAGAAAGTGGTTCTCCCATTCGTAGAGCTAGATTATTTAAAACACGTGCAGAAACAAAAAAGAAAATTTCTAGTCCTGTAAATAATCGTAGATCAATAAGTAATGTTCCAGAATTTACACCATTAGAAAAACAACATAAATATAAATCAAGTGATGCCTTATTTACCAATGATGGAAAATTTAAAAGGTCATCTATTAGTAACAATAATAAACAATTTAATAATAATAATAATAACAATAATAACATTAAAAATAATAATAATAATAATAATAAAGTACAAGTGAATGTTAATCGCCAATCAATACCTCAAATGCAGAGAACAAGGAGTTCTCCAGAATTTCAAGCTGAACTAAAAGAAGCCACCAGGAGACTTGTAAACATGAGAAGACAACAAGTGAAAAGTAGTGATAAAGAACGTACTACCACCAGTAATGAAAGTAAACTAAAAACGTTAGATCATAATTTAAATAAAAAAGAACATCTTAAAAGTAGATTAAAAGATATTAAAAAAGTTAAAGAAATGCTTATAATGGATGAACGAACGGCTACACCAGGAAAAGAAGCAACACCTGAGCCATCACCACCAAAAGTAAAAACCTTTTATTTTGGAATGGAACAACGAGAAATGCAAAAAATACCGAATTCTATAGGTTCTGACATTTCAAGTGAATCAGAAACGGAAGTATCTGCGCATGATATTTCTCTTCAGTTACGTCCAATTTTGCCTAAGAAACAACTAGAAATACCAAGATTTTCTCCAGCCGCTGCTTGGAAACTACTTTCCGCCGTTGATACTAATCCAATTGATCCCACAATAGCAAGTGAAGAAGGTTCAGTCTTTATAGAAGATAGAATAGAAAAACTATCACGGCCACCACCTCCTTATCGTTTACAAATTGGCCCAAGATCAAATCACGATAAATCGGGAGATTCTGGAATTTCGGGTGACGAAACACCAGAAGTCGTGTTACCCAATCCGAGACAAAGGGGTATATCTTGGACGCCACAGCAAGATTTGGGTGATGACTCTAGTCTAGAAGAAGGATCAAATCCGGAATTTCCAAATGCAGTTAAGTTTCCTACAAGACCCCACGTATTTAGTTTATCACTACCACGAGAAAATCATTTAGCTGCATACATTAGCGAAAAGACTAGCTTACAACCTTACTCTAGTCTGCAAAAGTTAAAACGTTCAATGTCTGGAGTACTAGGCACACTTACTAATAATAAAAAAGAACCAGACATTGAACAAGATACAAGTGAAAATTGGTTTTTGAGTAGGTCAGCTCCAAATTCATTAAACAACGGATTCAATTCGTTGGAATTTAGACGGCAGTATAAACATGAAGAATTCGATACACTAAATACTCTTATGCAAACCAATACGCGCCGAATAATGTATTTACCTCAATCAAATTTAGAAAGTACTGGAAGAAAGAAGCATCTATCAAAATCTTATGACAACATCTCAAGCGAATTAAGATCAAAACCAGAAAATTTGCAAGATCCTCCAAAAACTGAACAAACAAAATGGTCCAATAAAAAACCAAAGAAATTTACTTTTCAAAGTACAGTGCGACAAATTGAAAGAAAACGCTTAGCTGAAAAATTGTCCAAAGAAGCAGAACGAAAAGAAAAGCAACGACTTAGAGAATTAGAAGCCATGCAGCGAGTCGAAGAAGAGTTTCAGAAAAAACGTGCAAGAGAAAAAGCATCGATTAGACAACAGTTAAGATTATACAGTATGGATGATTCCGCTTGGTCTAGTTTACCACCAAATTTGGAAATGAGTGAAGAGGTAAGCATAATTTGCCACTTAAATAAGTGTTATTTTAATAAATTATTTCAGGTAAGACCAGAACCTGATGGTGCCGTTTCTTCATCTACATCATCTCCTATATTTACTAAAAATAATTCAGACTGTAAAGAAAATAAAGCACAAGTCACACAAATTTTATCAGAATTTAGGCAACCGCAAAGAGAATATAAAGAATTTAGAAGTGGATCTCGATATTCGTTAGAGCAGAATACTACAATTCATCCAAGGGTTACTTGTAATATGCCCAAAGCTACGGGTTAGTCAAATTATCAGTACATATTACCTTTATTTGTACATAGTTGTAAGTATTTTTACATCCTTATACAGGGTTAAGACAAAGTCTTTGGACGATTAATTAAATTGAAATTAATTTTTTTAATTTGGCAAACTCATAAAATAAACCCAATCTATTTTTTAATGGAACGCCCAGTATATTTCTACATTTTTCATAATTCAGCATAAACTTTAAAAACTATAAACATCAAAACATATATACTACGAATAGCCTAAATTATTATCATTGCCTTCAAATAGGAGGTGGTAAACTGGTAAAGGCAAATAACAAAAATTCGGATAAAAAAAATTGCAACTTCACCCATTCGTGGTAACGCTATGTAACTAAGAAGACTCTGACGACCAAATTAATGCGATAAGGGTCCAACAGTGAACGAAGAACATAATCCCAACCTAATTTAACCTACCAACCCGTATTGGCCTTCTTGGTAGGTTTATAACTTACAACCCCTCATTATCATAAACGCATCATCTGTTCGCCGATCCCCGATCACAGTCTTCTTCTTTTGGGTGCCGTGTGTTGTTGTCAAACGTTGGCTATCATCATGTGAGTAAGCCATCTGAACTCCTTTCGATCTGCTGTCATGTGGAACACTTCTTCTACCCCGCGACCTGTCCAATCTCTTATATTGCGTAGCTATGAAAGGTGCTTCCAACCGATCCACCTCTTTCCTTTCATTTTTCCCTGCAGTATTGTTCGTAGCATTTGGTACTTAGGCCCTCTCAATATGTGTCCAAAATATTGAACTTTTCGGACTTTGATGATGTTAATCAGTTCTCGTTTCTTATGCATGCATTCCAAAATGCGCTCGTTGGTTATGTAAGCTGTCCATGAAACGCGTAGAATGCGTTGATGTCACCATAATTCAAATGTTGCAATTTGTTTAGAATTTTTATCTTCAAAGGCCACGTTTCACAACCGTACAGTAGAATGGACCATACGTAACACTTTAAAGTTCTTA
>JARJDX010100035.1:0-10294 GCA_030264735.1 Gymnusa sp. GC000175
GGTCTTCAGTCATCGGACTTTTCCGCCTTGAGAATGCTCCCTGCAACGGCGAGCGAAACGTTGGCAACAACCAATAAAAATACGCGACTTAAACCCGAAAGTAAGAAAACTTACAAATTATCTATTTATTCTGCGGTTATAGCGTCACCCACAATGTTTACAAAAAATTGTAATTTGTAAAATTTATATATTTTATCCGCACAATCCGAATCTTTAATGAAAACTGGGAGTAAGCTTGTAAAAATATAAAGATGCCACCCTTCTTCACCCCAAGAAACGGAAAGTTTATATTTTAACACGAAAACCTCAATTATTCATTGCAGATTCGAATTCGAAAAAAAATATATAAATTTTACAAATAATTTTTTTTTTAATTATAGTGAAGGACACTATAATCGCAGAAAAAACAAATCTTGCGATAAATTTTTTCCTGTGATTACAGCGCCAACTAAGAAAATAAAAAATTAAGTAACAGTTATGTATTTTTTATCTTAGAATTTAAATCTGCAATAAAAATAAATTTTTCGGTACTTTTCTATGATCACTCTTATGTTAGATATTTATTCACTTGGGCCTTTTCCATGACAAAGTATGCCTGTTTTGGTGGTGTCTGTTTAAGCCTTTAGTTTAGTATGTTTTTTGTCCTCGAGAGTGGCATTATATATATTTTGTCTTCTATGTTTTCCTTAAATTTTTTTTTTGTACTAAAACACCAACACGAGATGGATGCTCTCTTTCGCTAAAATAGAGTATGTAATCTACGGCTATTTCATTGCTCGTAGCCATCTTTTTTGTTTTTTATACTCCACATATATCTATTTTATAATTTTGTAGTTCCATAATGATTTCATGCAATTACTGATTTTATGGTGTTATTTTCCATAATCCGATTCTAACCTCATATTTTTTACAGTTCCATTTTCTCGAATTATTGTCGTCGTCAAGCCCCCGTTGAGGTTTTTCTTGCAGTTCTATAAACAAATCTGTTGTTTTGCGTGGAATAGGTTAATACCCTCATCCTCAACTCCCCTTTATTTTGATTTAGGCTTGGCAGCGGCGCTGGTGGACTTTGAAACCTCTGAAAACATATAACCACAATTTCCTTTTACAAGAAAAACGACCCAAATAATTATAGGTGAAACATCTTAATCAACTCCACAACAAAGTCATTTGCAAAAATTATCGTTGACGTACTTAAATCGGCAAGAGTTCGGAGATTGGATATGAAAATCCTTAAAATAATTAAAAGCCTAAACTCACAAAACACAACATGGGTACAAACCAAATACGACAAAATAGAAATCTTTGGGGTCGCAGACGGACAAGGAGGCAGCCTTAGCAAAACTCCATTTAACGTTTTACTGCACGAGGTAATAAGAAAGGTGAAGTAAACAGTAGTAGCCTACAGAATAGGAAGAGAATCCAGAAACATCTTGTGCTTTGCAGCGGTTAGCGTATTAATAGCAGAAAATGAAGACGACCTACAGCGCATACTGCATGGATTTACAACAATAGCTAAAACGCTCAATATGAACGAATCATCTAAGAAAACCAAATGTATGGTCATCAGCATGTTTCTAATAACCTTTTTGCATATTGTATTAGGATTAAAAAAACCATAGCAATAATCGAGTTGGACATTTAAATAATACTATGAAGAATAGAAAAATCTGACAAGGACAAGACAAAAAGGATGGTAATTAAAATGGTTTAGAGCTTTCAAGGTAAACAAACTGTCTGGGGATTTTTCGGCACCACTAAGGAGTTGTTAAAGTAGTAAGAGCTCGCTAGTACCGTTGTGCGCTTAACGGACCAACATTTTGTTAAATATTTGTAATGTATTCTTACAAAGTATGTATACAAATACTGCATTGACTTCCTTTTTTAAAAACATATATCTCGCACAAAATAAATATCGGGATTCTTCAATCTTGCAATCCCAGCATCGTAACATTGTCCGGGATTGCAATCCCTGGTCAGAAGACTTTTGGAAAATTCACATAGGTTGTTTCCAATATATACCACCCAGCTATGTTGGTCATTAAAGTACTTGTCCTATGTTCTATCTGTCAATATCGTTTACATCCCTAATAATGTTTTTGAGCAAGTAAAATATTTGATTTAATTACGGTAAAAACCTTCACATCTTTCTCTAATATTTTATTTTTCAAGTGACATATTTTAAGGATATATTAAACATAAAATTGTAAAAAAAAGTAAAGCTTTATTTGACATTTTTTAGCACATGTCAAAGTATAGATCTTGTTATAAATGCTAATTTCAGAGTCTTGATCATTATTCACTTTCAACGCCCCGGCTGTCAGCTAAAAGCAATTTTTCATGCAATATTAAACGAGCATTAACTTCTTTTATGACACCAAAATTTAAATTCGTTAAAAATAACACTGGATTCGTCCTATAAATATTTACATAGGTTTTAATTTAAAAATTATATTAAATTTTTACGAGCACTTAAAAAAAACTATAAAGTGTTATTACTGTTGAAAATTAATATGCTCTATGTAAAAGCAAAATATAAAAGCAAGATGATTTGATATTTTAAAATTATGTTTGATAAATAAACGTATAACAAGGAAAAATAAGTCCTTATAAACCACTTACAAGCAATAAAACTTTAAAAGCCTTTTGCTGCATTGTGTATTTGCTGAAATATAATAGGGAAGAATTATTTTTAATGTTCATACTATTAAAGCGCATATTTAAATAAAAATTTTATTTGATCAACAGCTTTATGTAATTAAGCTATAAATATTAACTTAAATACTGAAATTTTAAAATATGTCACATTTTTTTTGGGTGTTTTCGGCAATTAAAAACGCTCGAAGTTTCATTAAACACGGCTTAAATTATTTCTATAATATCTAGCCTTAAATCAAGTTAGTGGTTTTACGTTTGTCAGTTTCCCATAGGGTTTGTATGTAATATTGAAATTGACGTTTAATAAAGAAGTTACTTTTACTTTCATTTACGTGGCAAATGAAAGTATAGTAATCGCGAAAATTTTAAAAACCGAGATTTGTGTGGAAATATTCGTTTTCGTCTCCCCTCATTTAGAGAAACTTGTTTTCGAAGTGGTGTCCATCTGTGAGTGTTTGGTCTTTATGTGACAAAACTGGTAGGCCTGGAAATTCAACTTAAGCTTTCAATAAAAATTGGGAGGTTCCAGTGACTTAAAATTTACCAACCGGTGGTAGGTTTTTCAGTTTTCTGCAATTATTTTAAAAACTATCAAGTTTATAAAAAACATAAGAGTACAAATGTGTTTTAAATTAAATTTGCAACAAATTTTGTGGTTATCATTTTTTTAAAATTTAACATTTTAAAAACTCATCCATGTTCGTTGCCAAGGAATGTTTTATTATTAATTTATACCCATCAAGTAGAACTCAAAAAAGTATATAAATTTTACTAGAAACATTTCTTTGTAGTCATTGTAGGTGACGCTGTAATCAAAGAAAAAACAAATCTTGCAATATTTTTTTCTGTGGTTACAGCGCCACCTTCCATAATTTCAAAAAAATGTTTTAATGAAAACTTTTGTATTTAATCTAAAAAATCTGAATTTTTAATAAAAAAAATTGGGGTTCCCAATGATAAAGAGGAAAAATCCGATGTGGTCACCACCTGACTTTATTATACAAGGCGTTTTTAAATTGTAAAATTTTGAAAAAATGATAATAATTGAATTTGTTTCAAATTTAATTCTAGACACTTTTGTACTGTTATGTTTTTCTATAATCTTGATAGCTTTTCAAATATTTGCAAAAAACCGAAAAACCTCACTAATAAACTATCACTTCCGGTTGGCGGGTTTAAGCCAAAAGTAACTGGGCTCTTTCAGTTATTGTTAAAAGCTTAAATAAGAATTTTTGTGTTGATATCTTTAATAGTTTTTAAGAAACCGTGCCCAAAAAACGCGTCACCTTCGGAGCATATGTTGATTTCATTCTAGTCATCTTGATGCTGTCCAGGTAATTATCAATCTTTTTGGATCTTCTCGCTTCAAAAATTGCTAAATCTAATTCAAAATATGGATCTAAGGATATATGTTGTACGCATACGCTCTTATGTTTTGTTACTATCTAGTCATATTTCTGACTTATCTTTATAGGCCCCATGCAGCTTCTACATGTGGTACTTTGAATTGTTTTTAAAGATATTTGTATATGGCTTTCAGGTTGATTACGGTTCACCTATTTTGTTAAATAGTACTATGCGTTTATTTAAATTTCTATTTTTATTTACAGGTTCTTCTACAAATTTGATTTTTTTTGTAGAGATCTACCTGTTAATTTGCTGTACCGCCACATTTAACTTATGCAGTAGGGTCTTGTCACTACTAAATTTGTTCATGAACGTCCAGTGATGACTAAGAATAAGAGAATATGGGGGTTTACGTACACCAGGTAACAAAAACAGTAATTTATAAACGTGTTGGCACATACATACATATTCTCTTCTTTATTCAAAATTTATATTAAAAAGCGGACCTATACAAATTTAGCAAAATCTTTTAGATTATAAAAGCAGTGCGAAACGAAAACGTTTTAAGTCCAATTTATTTGACGTCTAATTTAAACCAATAGAGGAATAAAAAACAATATTACAAGGTCCGTAATTATGATTTTATGACATTATACTTCTTCTTTCCCCTAATCCTCCTCTTTCTTCTTTATTTTAGGTTTGGCCCTGTTCTTGGTGCGAAACCTCTTGGGATTTCGATATTCATGAATATTTCTATCGTTTCGGTGGTCTGCCTAGCGGTCTTGTTTTCTTGGGTATTGCTGTCTTGCGATTTTAGCTAACCGCTCTTCCCCCATTCGTTCGACGTAAACCCGCCATTTTATTTTTCTCGTCCTTGTCGACCTTTATATGTCCTCTAATTCCAGATCTTGCAATATGTTTTGGCTGTGCTGTTTCTCGCGAAGTGTAACCCCTTTCATGGCATCTCTGTAGTTCTAATGATCCACTTTGTTCTTGATATGTCTACTCTGGTTTTAGCGGCATATATAATCATATGCATGCCTTGTAGATTCGGATTTTACATCTCTGCGTCATATATTTGTTTCGACAGATGATATTCTTGAGCGCGCCGGATATCTGCGCCGCTTTTGTTGCTGTTCCATACTTCGGCGGATAGATCTTTATGATTTCCACGCCAAAGTACTGGAATTTTATGACTAATCTATGATTTCTTGCCGGACCTGAAACTTGCATCGAATAGGGTTCCGGCTGATTGTCATGCATTTGGTCTTTTTACCCCAAAATGGCCATGTTGTACTTCAATGCAATTATTTTAGTAGCCTTTATAGGTCGTCTTCATTATCTACGATTAGTACAGCATCGTCTGCGTAGCATACAATGCTTATGATGTTGTTGTATCCATCTCTTTTGGTCTTTAACGCTGCTTATCATTTCATCCATAATTAAATTAAATAGTGTGGGGCTAAGGCTATTTTTTTGACGTATTCCATTCGCAACTGCTATCTTTAGTGCTGTGCATACTCTTGTTCTGACTTCAGTGTTGTTATGGTTCTTACCTTTTTGCTTATACCCCTCCTCCTCCGCTTTCGTTAGATGGGTTTGTCGTACTTAATAATTTTTTCCACCAGTTAGCGGACTATGAATATTGCATTAATAGTAAAGCGGTTCTTCAGTTGTTGTTTCTTAAGTTTTTCTGTTGTTGATTCATAGCTCATTATGCATACTCATTTCTATTAGCATTTATCCGTTTTCATTGAGTATCTTCTCATTATGTTGGGTTATAACTCTGGGTATAACAGTGTTTCCAATTTTTGTATTGGTTGATCCCATTATTAATATTTTTTCTTCTCGCCTTAAGTTATTATACTTCTTAATTAAACTAATGCTGAAAAAAACCGAACTAATCAACAAAGTGTAAAAAGGTGGGATCCACGGTTAAAAATTACCAGAGACAAAGCAAATATAATTATTATTGACTAACCAAATAATTACTAGAGATATGCAATCTAAATTAGCAACATACAAGTAGTGAAAAGATTTTATATATAAAGGGATAATGCTGGCAAACGCAGGTGGAATTGCAATGAAAATTAAAAGTGCCACCTCTTCCTAGTAGTATTATTTTCAGGAAACCCTTTTATTCACCACGGTGCAAACAGTCATTTAATTTCTTCGTGGGTCTTTCTCTTTTCCATCTCGTTGGGGCTACATATTCTTAGATGATAGAGTACTGCGCTAGAAAAACCAACATGTCCACATTATTAGAACCTAAACTCAAAATTCGAAAAAACACTTAACAAACTAATGCTAAAGAAAAAGGAAAGTCAATGAGTATAGGGGAAAAAGAAGGTATGGTACAAAAACACAATTATAATGGTAACAAAGATATTCGTTTATAATTTATGAGACTGGCCAAAGACCAGAGTACTTGGACAGTATTTTTAATAATAAGTTTGGGAGGTCTATACGGAAGAGCAGGGAAAAGTATTCTTTTTTAATAATTTGTTAAAATTACACGCAATTGTTTATTTACCCACCAATATTAATTATTTATGCAACAAGTGTATATTTAACTGATATGACATATTCAAAGTTTACTTTTAATTGCGGGAAATATAATTGGTATAAATAAATATGTTAAATATTTTACGATAAAATAATACAATCTATTATTTTACCAATAATGTTTACATTAAAAAAAAGTATGTAAATACTTAAATATTTTAAAACCGCTTTTATTTACTCTGCGTGCTCAAATAGTTTGAAAAAATATTTATTAAAAATAAATTGTGTGTTCCTAGCATCAAATTATATTCTTTGATCTCCATGTTCTCTGTTATTTAAAAAAACACCTCTTATAATTTCAAATATTTGTTTGATCTAAAAATAAGGTTAGACTAACCAACGAAATTGATTAAAAAAAAAAGCTTGAAACAAATTTGAATTATACAGAAAGTATGGAACAATGCGAATACTTTATATTATATTTAAATGTATTTTGTTTTAATAAGTTACAAAATATATGGTATGCATGATTTGCGGCTTAACCGAAAATGTCACCAACTTTCTTATTTAAAATATATTTTTTCATTTATCAATAGGTTGCTTTTTTCCAATTTCATTGACATGCTATTCTTCTTCTTCCACTTTTTTCTATCATTTTATCTCATTATTAAGATGTCGTGGCAACACTATGTTATTAACCTAACCATGTTACTTTATCTTTGACGATTTTAAGCAGTCCTTGTATGTATATTGGCTACATGTCCTATTGCTCACATGATTCCGCCATCGTGTTGGTGAACTTTTTCGCCTACGTGTACCCTCTACAATTTCCCTCACTGTGAGCTTCTCGTTGTTGGTCTTCTGGGTACATGGCCAAAATATCTTGCAATATTCTTGCGGATGAGTATAGACAGATATTCTTTGATTTTTAACTTATTTCCTAAAGACATTAGTTCTTTTTGCTGTGTACGGTATTCTTAACATTGCGCGCAATGTGGTCATTTTATTGTGCTTTTACTATCTTAAAGTCCAAGTTTCGGACGCTTACATGAAGATTAAAAAAATTGTGCTTGAACTAACCTGTCTATAGTGTTTTTAAATATGTTGCCATCTCTTCATGTTTTGTATAGGTTTTCATAGCGACTTTGATAATTTTAGCCCTATCTATATTCAGCATGTAGCTCCACGAGTTTGTTACAAGCTAGCCAATAGAAATAAAACTGAAAGTGACTTTGCCGATGTTTTGCAGTTCATAATAGTTTACGTTTGATTTGTCGCAGTTCATCACCTTGATCTTATCTTAGTTTACCTTCAGTCACCCTCTCACTTACAAGTCACTCTCTTGTTCTATTTTGCCATAATATTCTTTATCTCATTGGCATATGTATTTTTCAGGAGAAATTAAATAAATTAACTTTAAATTAATTCTTATGAATAGTTCTATTTTGCCATAATATTCTTTATCTCATTGGCATATGTATTTTTCAGGAGAAATTAAATAAATTAACTTTAAATTAATTCTTGTGAATAGGAAAAAAAATTATAATTAAGTTGCGAATGTAATTTACGTTTATTATGCAATTTAAAAGTAAAATTAATGGTTTATTATTATTATTATAGGAATATAGAACCCTTTGAATTTTTTAGGTTAAAGATGTTTAAAGTGTGTTTTCTTGGACACCTACCTTTTAAAAATACCGTTTGTGCTTCTTGAATTTGGCCTGAGAGAAATGATTTCTTCTCATACCTACATAGATCCTGTTTTGTGTGGTCGTCAGCTTTTTTATGACGCCACTCCTGGTGCATTACCTCTTCTCTGTCTGTAATGCTGGCAACTAACATTACAGGTGGACCTACACTTTAGCGTGGATTCCGAACCAAAGTTACATGATTTGTCATCTAACTTCGGCTCCATAAAATTCTACGCTAGCAAGGCGGGTTGGGGCAGTGTTGGACATTTAAATATTTAAATAAATATTATGCATGCTGTGAGGTACGAACCTACGATCGTTCACTCAGCAGCCGGATGCTTAGACCGCTGGATGGATATAGACTGTGTCCAGTCATCTGGATAAATTCCGGTTTGTCAGATTGTGTTGTAGATCTTAAGCAAAAAATTAGCTTCTTTTTTATCCAACAGTTTAAGTGTTTCAACTGTGATTTCATCCATACCGGCAGCTTTTTCTGAATTTAAATGTGCTATTGCGTGACGTATATTTAACAGAATTTCCGGTTCTTGCTCACCTACTGTATTAAAGGCAATAATTGTTTAGCCTAGACGTTTTTCCCTAAATAAACTCCCACAGTAACGTATTAGCTAAGCTAAAACCTATACTCTTTAAAGACAAAATAATTCCAAATCACCAATTTGGGTTTAAGGAACAACACATAACAATGGAATTTGTACATAGAATCACAAGTATATTATTCAATGATTTGGAAGGAAAAACCATTTCAGCAGCTTTTATAGACATATCTCAAAGTATTTTATTGAATATAGATGAAGAACTACTCTACAAATTAAAGCTTGCCAATTTCTTTCCAATATTGACATCAGAGATTTGTAACAGGCATATTTAGTCCAGTATATATTTTAATTTACCATTCACTGAGGGGTTCTCAAAAAAAGCGTATTAAGCCCACGATACTTTAATCAATACATCGGACCAACTAACAACACAAGGCACTACAGTTGTCACTTTCACGGACGATGCGACAGAAACGGTATTCATTAGAACTTTTAACTTTGCCTTACTATTGCAAAGAAAAATATGCATTAACCAGAACAAATCCCCACACGTTACGTTCACGACAGAAAAGAACACATCTCCACCAGTGAGCCTTTACTGAGTCACTAGTGAGACATAACAAACAGTCTAAAGTACCCTAGGAATTCACATGGATTGATTTTTCATAGCGAAAACACAAATGGTCAAAAAGACCTCAACTAAACACCAAACTGAGAAATATGTACTAGATAATACAGCACTATCACTAGAGAATAAAGTTCTTTCTACAAGGCCATGATCAAAGCAATCTGTATTTGTGGAATCCAGACCTAGAAGGTAGCATCAAAATTTGCAAAAAGAAAAGCAAAAATTGTTTTTTTAACATTTGTGATCATTATTTCAAAAGCACTTCTGGTACCGCTATAAGTCCATTAAATTTTTTATTTTTTATTGTTAAAGATTTTACTACCATTTCTTTTGATATTGTTCGTAGGTGCACTGCACTGTATTAAAGTGTTTCAATTCTTAGACACATTATGTACGTTGTTTGATCTTGCGGTCTTTGTTAGTTTTCAGAACTCAATTGTCTTATATTTATCACCATACCGGGTGTACAAAAAGTACCGGGACGGTCAAATATCTCGAGAAATACGCATCTGATGGAAGAACAGAAAGACACGTATTTAATATTTTTTAAAAATCTATCGAATGACACCTAACACAACCCGCCACCCCGCACCCTTGAGGGTGTGGTGGGGGGTAACTTTCAAATCTTAAAGGGCAACCTCCATTTTTTATTGCAGATTCGTATTCTACGGAAAAAAATAAGTAACTTTTATCTAAAACTCTTTTTTAAATTCGCGTCAGATGGCGCTCTAAACAAAAAAATAAGTTTTATCATGATTGCGTCAAAAAATTATCAAAACGGTTTAATAACAGTGATTTTATTAAATGAAATTTTCAAATTGTTCGCCATTTTTCTCTTGACAATAAGCCAGTCGATGATAAAACGCTTCAATAGAATTCGTCAAATACTGTTCAGGTAACAATTGACA
>JARJDX010100044.1:0-11919 GCA_030264735.1 Gymnusa sp. GC000175
GACCTATATACTTGTTACTTGAGATTTAAATATGTATAAATATGTTCTGTTTTATATTTTTATAAGTTGTATTAAAATTGTAATGTAACTTTGTTTTAAATATAGTGTCAAAAAATATATAAATTTCATTATTTTTTAAATACTCTTTTGCATCCAGAGCAATGAGAAATGCAAAAAATCACCTGCAGTTAAAAGGATAAAGTTATATATTTTGAAAAAAAACATTAAAGTACCACAATTTCCCATAAAAAATTGGAATAAAACAAAAAATCTGATGTAGCCACCACCTGACGTTATCATACAATGAGCTTTTAAAATGTAACTTTTTGTACTCTTGTTTTTTTCACAAACTTTATAGTTTTTTAAATATTTGCAAAAAACAAAAAAACCTCACTAATAAACTACCACTTCCGGTAACTGGGCTCTTAAATATGAATTTTTGTGGTGATATATTTAATATACACACACACACACACACATCCCCACAGACATTTTTTAATTTTAGTCAATTCTTGTTCAGGGGACCTTAACAGGTGTATTTCCATTAAAATCTCAGTTTTATTTTTTTTTAAGGATTACAATACTTTATCTTACTATTATATGAAAAAGTAAAAAAATAGCAGGTTGGTAACAATTTTGTTTTAAGATTTAAACCTGAGCACCTTTTTAAATTCCTTCGACTGCCTAAGCTGTTTATTTAAAACAGTCTTGGACAAGTCAATGGTTTTAAGTTTAGTAGACATCAATGGTTTTGAATGCAAAATATATGTCAATGGTTGTGTCGACATCTATATTATAGTAGCCAACATAAAATCTATAAAAAGTGCCAATAAAGTTGTACAGAGGGCGCGCTTACTTGTAATGTTGGTTGCCTACCTTAACTTTGCCGTGCCGTGCCAATGCTCTCCGTCAGTGGCGTACGAGTTTTTCATATTTTTTTCTGGTAATGCTGCAAGAAAAATAAATACCATCTATTAATTTAAAAAAATTAGGTCAGACTCGTTATCATTTAAATAAATTATTGGCAGTAAGATGACACGAATAATAATATTTATAGTTTGCATATTATAAGTAACCAATAATTAAATAAAATGCGAAACTTATGGCTGCGTAGTTGAATAAAATCGCTGGGCTGTTATAGTATTTATAAAAACTGAATAAGGGCGGATCCGGGGATGGAAAATTGCTCTCTAATAATATTAATATTTTCAAAAGTTCAATTTTATGTTTCTTACAATACTAAAGCGTAATTTTAAGGTTTAGAGCAGAGTTGCTTATTTTTTTTAATCGCTTTCATATTTTTTAATTCAAATTGTGACGACGGCAATACGAAGTTTTTGAATTTTCACTATGTTAAAATTTAATACATTATATGAAAATTTAAATCAAATCGGCACGCTGAAATTTCCACTAATTGATATTAAACTTCATTTTACACTTTTGAATTAAATTGACAAAATTTTCAAAGGTAACTTACAGTTGCATAACAAAGCATTAAAAGGTTTTGAATTTTGAGTATGTCCAAATTTGATAACTTTTCTACAGCCTATGAAAATTTTAACAAAATCGATACCCTGGAATTTCTATAATTTGGTGTTTCAGTTAAAATAGGAAATGGAAAAAAATACTATGACTTCTACAAACACCAGGCATAACTATATAGGGAGCAACAACTAGAACATATAGAGATGTAATAAAGGCACTAGAAAAAGTAAAAAACAAAAACGAAATTCTCCTGCCAAGTCCAGATAGCGAATGAACCACTGAAATACGGGGGGCAATCACTAGTTAAGCAATCCCAAACACTTATACAGAATATTAGAGGATGGAATGTAATCCTAGACGAATACAAAACAGCGGTACTTATATTATATACAAGAAGAGAAAAAAAGAATATCCAAATGAATAAAGTATAATGTATTAAGTTGCAGACTAAAATTAACAATAACAGGCGAGAGAGCACAGCTAAAGGAAGATCAGCAAGGATTTAGAACTAGGCGTTCTAGCATCAATTCATTGAGTAAAAAAATCGCTAGAGCAGCGGATTCCAAACTTTTTGCAGTGGAAAACCCTTTTTAAAAAAAGTATTTTTTGTGGACCCCAGAATACCAAACAAATGTCTAAACTCTACATTTTTAACGATACCAAAGAAGCCAAATGCTAGAGAATGTAGTGACTATTATAGAACTATTACCTTATAAGCCACACTTTAAAAGTATTTCTGAAGATAATTCCTTAAAGATTCTACACTAAGCTTGAGGAAGGTATTAGTGATACCAAATCAGATATAGCCTGAGTATTCGTAAAGCCCTATTCGGCATTAATGTATTGGCACAAAGGTGTGTGGACATGAGTATAGACGTACACGATAACTTCATAGACTTATGAGAAATCGCTTAATAGAAAGGAAAATGGAAAATGAAATCAAAAAAACAAGCAACTTACCTAGTCAAAAGTAGAAAGAAGAAGAAGAAGAAGTTATTATATTTTAATTTTATTTTTTTTGTACTCCTGCTTATACACAATTTTATCTATTTTACGTTTAAAGTAAAGTTTGAATACATACTTAGTGGATACATCATTTTTGGCAATTTTTTATATTAGTGTTACATAGCGATTAAGATCATTTAATAAATTTAACTCGAAATTCCCAATATTTATAAAAAATATAAATAAATAAATAATAAAAAGTATAAAATAATGTTAAATATTTCATTTGGAATATAAACCTTCACGACTTGAATCGATGTATTTTTTTTACTTTCAGGTTTGAGTCGCGTGGTTTTATTTGTTGTTGCCATGTTAAATAAACATTTAGTATTATAATTTAATTATTTATTATTTATGTGAAATCCTTTTAAAATAAATTAAAATAAAGTTGCATTTTAATGATAAAAATCAGTCGTTGATTAATTAAATTATTAAATATTTTTACTTCGTGTTATTTAAAAAACGTTAAACATTTGGAATATAAATTATATATTTTTTTAAAATATTCATTGTATAAGAGTTGAAAAGGTGAAAAAAATGTTGTTTAAGATGCAGAGGTCCTTCCTGATTTTGCATAAATTATGTAAGCATAGGTAGACCATTCGGAAATTATGTAAAATAGGTGATTAAGAAATAGCCTTAACCCTGATGTCTTATACTTAAAAAAAAGCAAGCGGTCCATTTTTTTTTGGTGGGCACACAAAAAATCCTTCCCAATTCATAACGGGTTGGAAGTTCGCACACTATTTTTTATCTATGAGATATGGAATAATTTAATATTGCTTAGCTAGTCGAAATGCGAAGCTACCATTTTGAATGGATTTTTTTATTTTATGCTTCCAGACAAGAAATCCTGTATAATTTTAACTATAATAAAAATTTTCAAATATGTTACATTCTTATCAAATCATTGCAATTATTTTAAATAATTTTTACATTTTTGCGTTCTAGTAAAAAAATTTTAATAATAGTTTTTTTAAATAAAAATTTCATATGCACTGGACCTCTATGTACGTGAGATGGATGAACGCGAATTTGATTTTGATACCCGTATTATTTATATACGAAACAAATTCAAATTGACGCGAATTAAAACTAATTAAAATAACTATGTATTTTCCAAATTATTAGGCGTGCAAATGTTAATAAAAGAAGTAAAATAAATTGAACAAGATATTAAAACTAGAAACCACTTAAAAAATTAAAATCTTTAAAAAGATGATAGAGCATAGTTTTTTTTACAATATCTAAACAATGGCAAGAAGGGTTACTATTGTTCTGTTTATGTTCTGTTCGTCTTTCTCTGTTTACCTTTTTTTTCGTTCTTCTGTTAGCCCTCCTCATCTTCTACCTCTTCGTCTTTCACGAAGACAAAGAAGACGACAAAGGCGGAGACGAAGAGGAGGACAAAGAGAGAGATTAAAAGAAAGATGAAGAGGAATTCAAAGAGTAACGCAAAGAGAAAGGTAAAGAGGAACCCGAAAAGTAGGTCGAGAAAAAAGACGAAGTGAAGTTGGAGACAAAGACGAAGATAAAGAAGAACAATACGATGAGAAGGCTTCCCATAGTGTTGGTTCTATTACTATTTTTATTAGTCCGTTACTTATTATATGTTCTTTGTATATTTTTATCGATGTGCTTGTCAGTGTAATTCCCCATAGTACTTGCATTCTCCGATATCTCCAGATTATGAATTGAAGGATTTTCTTGTCTCGTAGTATCTTTTCTATGCTTCAAACCTTATTATATATTTGTAGTTGAACGTGACTTCCGTAGCTTTTTAACATTATTCAGGAGTTAATCCTTGTGCTTTTCTATATTTTATTTTTCTAATTGCTTCTTTCTTTAATAGAATNCCGTTGTCTTCCTTATCGTTTTCCTCTTCTTCATCCTTTTCCTCTTCCCCTTCGTCTATGTCTCCATCTTCTCTTAGTCTTTCTTTCGTCCTACTTTTTGCCCTCCTCTTCGTCTTCCTATTTGTCTTACTCTTTGATTTCTTCTTCATCTTTCTCTCTTCACCTTTCTTTTTGTGCTACTCTTAGCCCTCCTCTTAGTCAACATCTTCGTCTTTCACGAAGACGAAGAAGACGACAAAGGCGGAGACGAAGAGAAGCACAAAGAGAAAGATTAAAAAAAAGATGAAAAAGAGAACAAAGAGTAAGGCGAAGAGGAAGGCGAAGAGGAAGCCGAAAATTAGGACGAGAAAAAAGAAGAAGAGAAGATAAAGAAAAAGACGAAGAGGAAGAGGAGGAGGATGAAGAAGAGCAAAACGATGAGGAAGCTTCCCATAGTGTTGGTTCTAGTACTATTTTTATTAGTCCGTTACTTATTATTTGTTCTTCGTATATTTTAATCGATGTGCTTCTCAGTGTAATTCCCCATAGTACTTGCATTCCGGTATCTTCAGATTATGAATTGAAGGATTTTTTTGTCTCGTAGTATCTCTTTCATGCTCCCAACCTTTTTATATATTTGTAGTTAAACGTGACCGTAGATTTTTTAAAATATTTTTGAGTTAATCCTTGTGTTTTCATAATCGTTATTTTTCTAATTTCCTTTTTTTTTAATATAATATGTCAGCATATAAAACGCCAGAAACGAACTTGTTTGTCATTACCTTTGTCTTCCTTATCGTTTTCCTCTTCTTCATCCCTTTCCTCTTCCCCTTCGTCTATCCCTCAATCTTCTCTTAGTCTTTCTTTCGTCCTACTTTTTGCTCTTCTCTTCGTCTTCCTATTTGTCTTACCCTTTGATTTCTTTTTCATCTCTCTTTTTTTACCTTTCTTTTTGTGCTATTCTTAGCCCTCCTCTTAGTCAACCTCTTCGTCTTCGTATATTTTTATCAATGTGTTTGTCAGTGTAATTCCCCACAGTACTTGCATTCAGGTATCTTCAGATTATGAATTGAAGGATTTTCATGTCTCGTAGTATCTCTTTCATGTTCCAAACCTTATTATATATTTGTGGTTAAACGTGACTTCCATAGCTTTTTTAAATTATTTTCGAATTATCCTTTGTGTTTTCGAAATCTTTTTTTTCTAATTGCTTCCTTTTTAATAGAATATAATATGCCAGAAGACGAACTTGTTCGTAATCACCTTTGTCTTCCTTTTCGTTTTCCTCTTCTTCATCCTATTCCTCTTCCCCTTCGTCTTTCTCTCCGTCTTCTCTTCATCTTCCTTTCGTCCTAATTTTCACCTTCCTCTTCGTTTTCCTATTCGTCTTACTCCTTGATTTCGCAATCGTCTTTCTCTATTCACCTTTCTGTTTGTGCCTCTCTTGGCCCTCCTCTTCATCTACCTCTTCGTCTTTCACGAAGACGAAGAAGACGACAAAGCGGAGACGAAAAGAAGAACAAGGAGAAAGATTAAAAGAAAGACGAAGAGGAAATCAAAGAGTAAGCCGAAGAGGAAGGCGAAGAGAAGGATGAAAAGTGGGACGAGGAAGAAGATGAAGAAAAGATAGAAAAAAAGACGAAGAGGAAGAGGAGGAGGATGAGGAAGAGCAAAACGATAAGGAAGCTTCCGATAGTGTTGGTTCTATTATTTTTATTAGTCCGTTACTTATTATTTGTTTATACAATTTTAACGTTGGGGTTGTCAGTGTAATTATAGTGCTTGCATTTTTTTAGTGTCTTTGGTTTGGTATCTAATATTTGCTCTCTTATTTCTTTACTAGTGCATAATACGTTATTAATCTCGTCTTTCTACTGGGCTCATATCTATCGTATATATGGATATATTTGTGTTGTTACAATTAGGTTATATATTTAATAGTACTCAAGAATTGTTCTTCTGTCAACGTTTCTTTTACTTCTTCTGTATTTACCACTCTTTTTTGTATACATATTTTAACTGCTTTCTTCCCTCTGTCATTGAAGTCTTCCACTACTAATAAATTCGGCATTTATTTTTTATCTCTGTTCTAATTTTCACTGGGTTCATCTTCTCCTCATTTGCCTTTCATTTCACTTTTAGACCCCTTATCTCCTCCAATTTTTCTATATTGCCTCCAATTCTTCTATATTTTTCACTTTACTTTTACGTACCAGACACTCTTCTTCTGCCGCTTGAATTATCGTTGGGATTTATCCACTTCCTAGTCCTTTTTCTTCGTTTCCGTTAATAATAATGATAATATTAGCTATCTTAATCAAGGTATCAAAAAATAAAAACGAAAAATTTACTCAAACAAACGGACCACACCCCCCATTTCTTTACTTTTTTGCTATATTTTCAATGGACGGAATCGGACGTCTTCTACGCAAATACAATTATATTAATAGTATTGTTTTACGAGGTTATTCTTTTTTCATATCCAATATTTAAATATGTTTTAGTGCATGCCTCCCATTCTTCTATATTTTTCGCCTTGTTTTGATTATCTACACCCTATCCCAGGCACATAATTTATCGTTGTGATTTATTTACTTTCCTATGCATAAAAATATGCCCATATACTAACCATTTTGCTTATTTTTCTTAGTTTCTATTCATAATAAATATAATAACAGCGATATTAAGCAAGTCATCAAAAAGTTACTACAAAAACGCAAAATTCACCCCATTTGTTTGCCATTTTATTATATTCTGAATGGACGGAAATAGACCTATTCTACGTAGATACAATGTAAAACCAACTTCAAATCAGATTTTAAATTATCCAACAACACGAGAAGCGTTAAGAATAAAATGCATCTTCTTCTTACTTCGTTACGAAGACTGGCAATCAATAATACAATTTGTATTTTTATAGCTACACATCGGAATAGCTGGTTAGGTCTACACCCGAACCATTCTCTCAGGTTCCGCTTCTTCTTCCAAAGCTCCGTTTTCCTGTTATATTTTTCTGTATTGTCAGTTTGAGTAAGTTGTATTTTTCTCCTCTGGTGATATTTCCCAGATACTGCAACTTCCCGATTTTTATGGTGTTAAGGACTTCTTTCTCTTTTGTCATTTTCTCTAGAACTGTTGTGTTTGTAATTCTCTGTGTCCATTGTATTTTCAGGATCAGTCTGTACAGCCAAAGTTCAAACGCTTCCATGCCATAACATACATAACATTTTAAATAGCTTTTCGTTAAATTTTTGTTTTATTTTTGATTGTATTTTTGACATAGTGTTGAAGTATATGAGATTTTTGTTTATTGATTTGTTAGTTGCATCCTCACTTCTTCGTCCTTACTTCATCGTTGTGTGGTTTGATAAATGCTCCTTGAAATGCCAAGCAAAAGGTTGGTAACAATAAATAAATCTACTCGATTTAAACCCGAAAGTATGAAAATTGACATAAAAATTTATGGAATTGAGAGGAAGCCGTAAAGTTGGACGAGAAAAAAGAAGAAGAGAAGATAAAGAAAACGACGAAGAGGAAGAGGTTTGATGAATGCTCCTTGAAATGCCAAGCGAAACTTTGGTAACAATAAATAAATCCACTCGAATTAAACCCGAAAGTACGAAAATTGACATAAAAATTTATGGACTTGAAACCAAAATTTAAAACTTTTAGAAAATCTAAATCTAAAATAAAAACTTTTAAAAAATTAAGGGATTTGCAACTTTTTTTAATCCATTCCAAATCAATAGATTTAAAATATTCAACGTTCTTCGTTGAACGTTGATGTTTAAAGGAAAAAATTAAAGTTTGTTGGTTTATTAATAGTTTTTTTAAAATCTACCGTTGAAATTTGAAAACGTTTAAAACAAGAAATAACAATGTCATATGTCTTTTTGTTTAAAATTTTTTGAAAGGGAAATTTCATATGTAATTTTTTGTATCGTCGCCCTTTCTAGGGATGAGAGTATGCATAGGGAAGGTAGTTAATGAGATTATTACCTTCAACGATTTTATAGAGGCGTCTTTAGATTGTGTACCAGAAATAGGTGGCTGACCCATAGACGTGCTCCTCGCACTCTTCCTAAAGGTGGTGGGGGTTGCGCGCTTTGAAAGTGGGGTAGCGTAAAGGGAAAAATAAAACAAAACGTAGACTGCAGTTTGTCGTGGACAGTGCATTTATGCTGCAACCACCAAACTAACAACCCCTTTTTTTCGTTTAAATTTTATACATATAAATATATTTTTATAAATATAAAATATCAAGCGACGATCAAAAAATTAAAATTTTTAATATTTATAAGACTGATTAATTTGTAGTGCGCTCTTCCTAATTGCTTTAATAAGTGTTTTTATTTAAAATTATATTAATGGTCAGTGAAATGGAAAATAATAGTGAGGAAGTAAGATCTTCCAGTGCCGGACCGATTATTGCAAACTGTGGCAGTGCACGACAATCCCCAAAAATTATCACGTCTGTCGTTCCGTTACCTTCAACGACGCTTTTGCGTAATTCTGCATCCCCTTCAATGCCCAGGAAAATAATGAGCAAAAACCACAACAACACAAGTAAGTTTCTAGACATATTTTAAATTAAACTCGCATTAAATGCGCGCGAAGCACTTATAGCAAACAATCTGACACATGCCGCAAAAAACCTGTCATAATTATGCAACAAGCAGAAAAAAGTCTAAAATCTACACATCTATAAAAAAAAATGCACAAAAAAAATTCATTAACATAAAAATATAAATTATTGTTTTTATATTAAATAAATTATAGAAACTTCTGTGAGGTGCATTTTGTTTTTTAATTTTGAGCGCTCAAATTTTTGTTTTCAATTAAGCGCGCTCAAAATTAAATTAAAAAACAGGATGCATGTAAAATTAATTTTTTCAAATAACGCAATAATAAACGAAACAAAGGCAATACACAATTTCTTTTTAGAAAGTAATTCTTTTTTTTTTGTTTAAAAAAGTCTGTACATAATAAGTATTACACATAGAATAATTAATGTGAAATTGTCCGTTATAGCGCAATTTAAATTTTATGTAATAACAATTGTTTAAAACGAAACTTAACAACAATAGTTAAAAAAATTAATTGGATCTTTTTATCAACTAAACTTGTTGCAATTTGTTAAATTGAATATCGCACGTGAGTTAACATTTTGGCGCCGTTTGTCAATAATTAGGAATCTGTAATTACAGCAGTATATGTGAATGCAATTATTCTCCATGCAATTATGCTGCAAAATTTATGAACGGTAGTAAATAATTTTAATGGAACAAGACATATTTTTTTAGCAAAACTCAATTTTTTTGCACATATAATTAAAAACTCGAGTTCTAACCGCATGTGGGGATATATTTATTGAAATTGTTGTTATAATTATATTAATTTATTTATAACGATGATTTTTAGTCCAAAGCCCACTCATTGCTCTTTAAGGTTATGAATCGAATTATTTGTAATGCAAATTTGATTTTTTTTAATGCGTTTTTAACTTGTTTGTAAAATAAAAAACATAAACGTCACTAAATTTAAATGCTAAAGCAATAAAAATTAAAATTTGCAAAGTATTAGAAAATATAGCATAACAAATAAATTCAACAGTTTTATGCAATATTTTTATTGTTCTTTTCTGTGAATCAGTAAAGACGAAATAAAAAGGTTTAAAAAAAAACAATAAAGTTGTAGGACAAGATAAAGTTACATCGGATATACTAAATCTTCTAAATAGAAATGGCATTACCGTACTACCAAAAATCTTCAATAAAGTGTATGATTATCCCACCCAGTATCTCTATCATTGTTTATTCCTCTGCCTAAAAAGAAAAACGCTAAAAGTGTGAAGACCACAGCCTTATGTATCACACTATTCCTGAAAATAATTCACCAAAGGGTGTATAGAAAATGCGAAAGTACAATTAGGGACACTCAATTTCGATTCAGAAGAGGACTTGGAACCAGAGAAATTTTGCTATATAAGTTATAGCACAAAAGTGCCATGACCAGAGAAAACCCGTATATTGTTTCGTAACCTACGAAAAGACACAATAATATCCCGAAACAATCGAACATTGACCAAAAAGACATCCGATGCATAAAGAACCAATCAGCACACTGAAAACGATACAACAGTGATCTCAAGATCTGCAAAGTATTGAGAAAGTGTTGTGTTATGTCACCTCTCTTGTTTCACCTGTATTCTAAAAACATATTTCTAAAAGCACTCATGGATCTAAAAAAATAAATAAATATTAAAGTTACTGTATAAACAATATTCGTTATGTAGACGCCACAATACTGATCGCCGATAATTTAGAAGACGTACAAGAACTGGCCAACAAGGTGAGGATTCAGAGCCAACTCATGGGACTGAAAACAAAATTTATGGTTATATCCCGAGACCCGAACATAACAAGGGACTCTGCAATGACATCTGCCAATAGAAAAAGTCAACAAATTCAAGTATTTGGGAACATGGTTAACAGAGAATTGGATATCAGACGCCGAGGTCAAATGCAGAATTAAAAATGCACGCAATACATTTATGAAATCTTTATCAACACCTAATTTGATCTGAATCTTAGAATAAGATTTTTAGACGAACATCTTGGCTCAAGAATCTACGCCAATGGTACGGGAAAACATCAGTCAAACTTTTTCGAGCTGCCGTGAACAAAGTCTCAATAGCAATGATGATTGCCAACGTCCGCTGAGCGGACGAGGCACGGAGAAGAAGAAGAAGATGTTACATATGAACAGTGTGGATGTATGGACGATGAAAGTAGCATTCATGAACAGAGTAGAATCTTATGAAATCTAGTTATACCGCAGAATGCTTTAGATATTGTAGACAGCACGAATAACTAACGAAGAAGTTCTGCGGCGTGTAGACAGAAGTCGCGAACTTTTGACTACAATAAAAAGAAGGATAACTGCATATCTAGGATACGTGTTGCGAAATCAGAAGAATTTATGCAATATACTGCAGCTTATCATCGAAGGAAAAAAAAATGGAAGAAAAAATATGTCTTAGCTGAGATATATACGGCTATCGACGGAAATAAGGATATCCGGTTGACATAGTTAGGAATCGCGAATAAATAAATCATATAGTCGCAAACATCCATTAGTGGATATATGCATAAGAAGAAGAAGACTGCAAACTGTTAAAATTTTATTATTTTAAGAAATTAGTAATTTTTAATTAATGTGATCATAAATTCAAATAATTGCCCTTGATGAAGTAGCACATTGTGTATGACTGGCAAATACCATATCATAAATATTAAAAATTGTAGACTCCCCTGATAAAGACAATTATTCAGTTTTTACTTTCATTTACAAAGTAAATTAAAGTATAGTAATCACGACAATTTTCAAAATCGAGATTTTTGCGAAAATATCCCTTTTCGACCTCCCTCATTCAGAAAAAGTTGATTTCGAAGCGGTCTGTCTGTCTGTCTGTGTGTCTGTCTGTGTCCTCTCTACAGCCCATACGGCTAAACTGATCGTCCTGAAAATTCATATTTAAGCTTTTAACAAAAATTGGGAGGTCGCAGTGACTTTTGGCTGAAATCCAAAAATA
>JARJDX010100075.1:0-22414 GCA_030264735.1 Gymnusa sp. GC000175
AGTCTGCTTCTATTGTTGTTACTTGTTCTTTTAGATGTTGAAGTTTGATCCTTTTAATCCCTTTTGTAGCCACTTTTATAAGGCTATTTTTGTTCTTATCGCTTTTATTTGCATTTAACTTGTTCCATGCTTTCTGTCTTTCAAGTACTAGTTGGTCACATTCATTGTTCCAGCAGGCATGTTTACGTTTCGTTTTAAGGGGAATGGTGTCTTCAGCTGTTCGTATTATAGCTGTTTGTACTAGTCTTTTATATATTCTTTTTATAACTTTATATTTCTTTCCGTTTCTTTTCAATACCTAAAGTTGTATTCTTTTATAGGTGTATATGTATTTTACATTCCCAGGAAAATTTCATGTTTTATTAGGCTACCAAATCTTAATTTTCAAGGGCCGATATGTCACCATCATTACCTATTCCTATAACTTTGTACGTCGTTTGATCCCTTATCTCCATCTCGGTTCTCCCACTCTCCATGGTTTAAGTTTCTTGCTGACATGTACTTTCATATACCTTTTATTCATGTCGGTTTTGATCTTCCTATCTTTTTTCTATTGGTGTCTAGTTATTAATTAGTTAGCCACTAACTTTGTTTCCTCTCTATTTTGTGAACTGTATCGGTTTCTACTCCCGTTACATATTATATTGTGTTTTTTAAAATTTTGTCAGTTCACAATTTTTCAGCCGATCTGCGCCAAAAGTTTTTCCTATACCCGCAATATATCCGTTCTATTGTCTTGCTCATTTCCCACGTTTTACTACCGTAAAGCAAAAAGCTCCTTAAAATGGCATTAGAGAGAATTTTCTTTATTTTTCTCATTGATGTTTTTGATTCATATTGTATAGTTACTGCTGTCAAAGACATTTTTCTCTTAAAGTATCCAAAGTTCTACGTCCACTGTTTGTTACTTATGTACCCAAGTATGTGTATTCCTGACATGCCCTGATTTGGACGCCTTCGTCCACTTAAAGGTCTAAAATTTCGTCTTTTTCTACATATAGGTACTTCGCTTGTCGTTTTTGACTGTCGGGTCCCAGATCCACTTTATTTTGTGCAGAGACAACCTACAACGTGTTACGTGTACAGCACAGGTGAAGCGTGTTTTGGAACTCTTTTCTAAGCAGCATAACGGAAAATCAAGTAACCAATGTCAAAATAATGGGTTAGATATTTAGGTTAGCTTCGTCATTGGATCAACGAGCGTTTTGTACTTCTTTTTTTTAGTAATACACTACTAA
Organism: Gymnusa sp. GC000175; assembly: GCA_030264735.1. Taxonomy (NCBI): domain Eukaryota; kingdom Metazoa; phylum Arthropoda; class Insecta; order Coleoptera; family Staphylinidae; genus Gymnusa; species Gymnusa sp. GC000175. The sequence continues at coordinate 1,239 of JARJDX010100075.1, forward strand.
ATGTTTTATACTCCTATGATTTATTGTCAACTATTTTTCCTGTAGCTGTGTGATTGTATATATGAATGTAGTCTATGCACAACCTGTCTGTTTTGAAACCAGCTTGCTGATTAATTTCGTAGGGTGCGTATTCTTCTTCCATTAGCTGCTTCTGGATTCGGCTGATGGTATTCGTTACGGATGTGCCACGGTAGTTAGCACAGTCATTTTTTTCCTTTTTTTTGTAGATTGACGTTATCCAAGCCTTTTTCAATAAATATTCGTCTTCTTCTCCGATTGTGATAAATAGTTCTATTAAAGATTTTACTACCTTACCAGTGGCGTGCTTAAACATTTCAGTTGGTATACTTTCTGCGCTGCTCGCCTTTCGTCTTCATGGTTTTTAAGGCTTTCCACGCCCTTTTCTATGTTATTTTCACTCATTGTCCTGTTGTTTTTATGGGTTTGGGTTGTTCCATGTGTAATGATCTGGTTTTAGTGAATTCATTTTTGTACTGTGTTTTACAAATCTCTCAGTTGTATTGGTTTTGTCAAAGTTATTTGTCCTAAGTGATTTTATAAAGTCGCCCTTAATCATACTCTTTCCATGTATCAGTTTTAATCCCACGTAGCGTTTTGTTTGCACAGGTCTTTCATTTAAATTTGGCTTTTTTTTGGTTTCTACGTTATTTTATCTTTAATGTTTTTCCTTGTTAATCAGCGTGTATATTTTTTCAGATCAGCATTACATGTAATGTCCATGTTCTTTTTGCATGTTTTTGGTTTTTCACCACCTAAGCTGCATTTTGTTCGTCTTTTCGTTTAGTATTTTTAGGTTATGTAGTTTATACATCTCAATTAGTCTGCATTTAATACTTTCCATGTTTCCTATTATAGGTTTATAAATAGCCCTAATTGGTTAATTAGGTAGATGGAATAACAAGCTAACTATATAAACGATTAATTTTAGATAGTAAAACGGTTATTTATAAAAACTAAAATGAGGGATATCGTCGTAGAAATCAACAAAGATAATCAAGGGTCATTTTTTTACTTTCCAAGCCATAAACTACATCCATTGAACGTGGATTATCAAAAAGGATGGAGTGGGTTTAATTTAGTAAAGTAAATAAATAATTAAGATGAGCAAAGCAAAAATCTAAAATATATTTTTTAGGTACCTTATGCGTAGAAGAACAATTTTACCAAGTGGACGCTTTTTATACTTTTATGTCATATTTCACGCAATTGTTTCATTTTTAACCTGCATTATATATCCGGCTCTTTTTATTTATGAGTGTGTTTTGCCCAAGTATATGGTAATTTTAATTTACCTGCCGTTGGATATCTTGTGTCTAATTGATGTGTACGTTAAACATTTTTTTATAATAAAAGTTAAAAAGATGAGTTATAAGTATGGAAATTTTCTTGCTTTTGGGTTTGGGCTTAAAGCCAAAAGAAAGAAAATTTACAAAGAGTCAAGTCGTGAAACCTTATATTTCACGGTTAACATTTTTATAATTAATTATAATTTCCAGCTATGTTAGATTGCACGTTTGTTATTACAATGATGATGGCATCTTGGTTACCCATCCAAGATGCACAGCCTTGCACTATGTTTGCACCAGCTTTTCCGTTGATTTGGTATCATCATTACCTTTTAAATTATTTATGGATATGTTCTTAAGTAAAAAGCAAGTTGCCTACATTGCGCTACTAAAAATCATTAGGGTCTATAGAGTGCCGAATGGTTTTGCTTTTTGGAGCAAAGACATTTTGAAAACGGATAGTATTATTGTGTAAATTCAATTGGAATTTCAAAAACTACTAATGTTTTCATTATATTAATTTTAGAAACATTACGAAGTACTTGGTTTTAAGTATAATTGTGTTTAATACAATGTCGGTCATTTTTTTGCTTATTGGTTGTGAGATTGTTGATGCAGGACATTTTACGTACCTTCAGCCACACTCTGGTTCTTGGATATATACAAAACAAAATGCTGAGATTGGTAAGCAATGTACTTTTTTACTTTTGTTATAGTATTTCTTTTTGATCATGCCACTACCCAATAGAACTCTAAGAAACTGCAGAATAAACATAAACTTAGTGATGAAACAAATATATGTAACACAATAAATTTTTATTTAAATAAGGCAGAGAGGTTAATAAGGGCAATCGAGAAATGATCTATTATACTAAACAGGTTATCCCAACTAAAATTTGACCGCATGTTATCTTAGTTAATGTTCAGATTTCAAGAAGTTTAAGTTTAAGGGGAAAAATAGATAATCATAAATTCTCTAGTGCCACCCTATCATAAATCTTAAATGGCAAGGGGTTTAAGTAGCACATCAAATTGAAGCTCTTTATATCCTCTTACAGACTATTTTTTTTTAATTTTCATCGATTTGTTTTCAAGAAGCATTGCTTAGACTTATGTGGGAAAACCAAGTCGAAAAACTTAAATGAAATTTAAAGAATATGTTGCTCAAAAAGTCCACCCCCATTTCCATACAAATATATAAGTGATTTTCGCGCTCCGTAGCAAATTTGGAGTGATCGAACGGTACCCCAAGATAATTCACGCAGGAAGCTATTAAAGCGATGTGTGTAATGCAGCAAATATCTCGGATTTTCGATGATTTCACAAAAAATTTCAATTGTAATTTTGACACAGTTTCCGGTTTACTTTTATAAAGAATGGTGTAATATGTGCCTGGTGCCATACATTTGGTGCATTATGTTTTCTCCAAATACTGTACTATCATTGGTCTTCTTTCAATTTCTACCATTTAGGTCGCCGGTTAACACTAGCTTTTGTCTTGCTTTAATTTTTTCTATTTCTTATTGTAGTCTGTTCGTGAATTCCTCTTTCTCTAATGCTGGGATATCATCATTTGGGCCATTTACCCCCAAGATCACTTTTTTCCATGTATATTAATTTTTAATGTACAGATTCATTCATTAATGGTATTTCTTTCTCTATATACTTGCTGCTACTTTAATTTCTGTTGTGGAAGGAAATTATTACAAGAGAGGAAGTAAATTACCTAAGAAACTAGGTAAAAATTCGTTGGCGTTTTAGATCTTTAAATTTAGTATTCAGTTTTTAGTACAAGTGGTTGCGATATTTGGATTTTAGACCCTAACCATATTTTTTGTGTAATTTTTAGAGCTAGTTACTTCAAAATATTTTAGTCTACTTTTTATAGTATCATATTTCTTTCCCAATAATGACAGATAATTAACCAGTTCCCATTGAACCTGGAAACTCTTAAGCCCAAACATAAAATTCTATCGCTCTTAAGTTTTTAGAATTTCTTTAATTTAATTTCCTTTTAGCTGTTCTTGATGAAAACCCACACGCTTTAAAATTATATCTGCTAGCTTTGTACTATATCATTGCGGTTTCCATGCAATTGGGATTAGGAGATGTATTTGTTGTGCAAAGAATAGAAGTAATTTATGGCATAGTTGTTATTATTGGAGGCTATCTGTGGTTCACGTATATTTTGGTCTTAATATCCAACACCAAAGCCGTCCTCAATGAAAACCTTACTATATATCAAAACCACATGAAGGATTTAATAGCATTTATGAGAGTACAACGTATACCCAAAGCCGTTCAAAGGTAAGTTTGATATTGCACGGATATGTTTTATACCTAGATGGCAAAAGTTACCTTGTTTTATACTATTTTTTTATTGTTTGACTACTAGTTCCGACCATTATTTGAAAATCCATAATCCTCCTTTAACCAAGAATATATTTGATATATTTATGTTAAATATTTTCAAAAAAAGTAACAGTTTGTAGAAAAAATATTTTTAAGAAAAACTATCTAAAAGTCAAATCATAACCCATAATTTTTATTCTTTAAATTATAGACAATATATTTTTGTTTAAGTCTCCAGGTTGTCCGATGTCTATTCTTAATTCCTTCCTGTCGTCCCACTGTCCTTTCTGCAAATTCTTTAAACTAATTCCCTGAATCCAGCTTTTCATTTTTGGCCTTTTTTTTCTTATAGTACCATTTCATTTATCTAGGGACCATTCTGTTATCCATTCTTTAAACAAAACTATAAAAATTAGTTTTGATTATTATCAGAAATATCTTCTTGCATTTCCATACTCTGGTTAATGACCACATTTCAAACCCGTTCTAATTGGGATGTTGGAGTCGATTATTATTATTATTTTTCACTGTAATTTTCCAAATTTTTGAAACATACGGTAGGAAAATTTTTATTATAATATAAATATATGATTTATTCTCCTATTTTTGTTGATAACATCCTTGTTTTAGAGATTTTCGTTCCTACCTCCTTTGGCTTCTTTTGCCTGAACTATTTCTGTTTTTGCCCCACGGTCCTTCCTGTAAATTCTCTGAAAACTTATTGCATACTTAATTCCCTGAATCTAGCTTTTCTGTTGTCTTCCTCTTTTCTTTCTCTCTTGTAGTTCTCTTACTATCACTTATCTAGGGAACGTTCTGTCTCTTTGGACATGTCTATACCAAATTAGTTGACGTTTGTAAATGTCATTAGCAATCCTTTCTTGCATTGCCATACGCTGTCTAATCACCTCATTCAGAATTCGCTTTACAATCCCAAAGGATTCTCGTGCCGATCTTATTAAAGCATCCATCTCTATGGCTTCCATTTCTTCATTTATCGTTATAATCCTTTTTCCATGTTTCTCATGGTATCATATATGTATTTATTTTTGTTGGTAACATCCTTGCTCTAGAAAATTCCGTTTTTGCCTCCAAAGGCCATTTTTGTCTAAACTATTTTAGCTGTATTGTCTTTCTCATTAGATTTATTATTATTGAATATTCTACCCAAATATTTATAATCATTACATGACCTAATCTCCTCCATTTTTTTTTTAAGTTTTCTGATTTACCCCCTATGCATAAATATTTTGTTTTCTTAATGTTCATTGTTAACTTAATGTGAAAATATAATTATTACTAATCGTTATACCCATTGGCCCAGCCTGTAGCTGGTTTTTCACTCCCTAAGACACATTTCCTAATTATGATGTGAAGCTCGTCTGGTTAGGTAACTAAAAACTGGGCCTATGGGCGTCGCCAGAGTACGGGGCACTTACCCCTTCTCGGAAATCATCATGCACAGAAACTGTTAAAAATCTAAAAATTTATACTAATTTATAATCTTGCCCCCACCCCTGCAAAAAACTCTGCTCGACGTCCGTTGTCTTGCCCCTTGTGCATAAAGCTCTGCCGAAGCCTATGACTGCGCCTGTGTGGGGTTAAGCTGCTGTGCGCAAGAACCATGAGGTTCATACAGTTCCCGCTTCACATAGCTGTAGTTTCAGTGAATCATAGGAGATGGCTCTGGCGCCACAACTATTCTCATTAATTTTATACGTTTATGTCCCACAATTTGTCTAAATTGTAGAGTGCGTAAAGCCTTCAACCTCTTAACTCTTTGGCTCGTCCTTATCTCCTACTTACACGTCCTTCTTATTTGATAGTAGCAGAGACCGACCTCGGCCATCAGTTAGACTTCTTTACCTATCCGCTTCTCCGGTAGTATTTAAATATATTATTCTTTGTACATTTTAAAATAGTTCTAGACCACATTTTTATAAAATCATTTTACGCTTATGATGTTCTAAATATATTTTCTTGATTTACATTTATTTTATAGCAAAAGCATAAGACATTTTGAATACATATGGCAAAGAACGCAAGGCACTAACGCAGCAGAAATTTTGGGCAATTTTCATTCGACTCTAAAAGGAGATTGCATACTGAACTTATACTACGAAACCTTATCAATTGTACCAATTTTTCAAAACTCTGAACTGACTTTTTTTCAAAATATTGGCATGCACGTTGAAGAAGCTCATTTTCTAGAAAACAATTATATTATTCGCACTAATAATATTGTTGGTGGAATTTACATTGTCCACAGAGGCGAAGTGAAGATTATGGGACCGGCCAACAGTTTATTGGCAACTTTAAAGAGGGGAGGGTAAGTTAAATAAATTTATTGATAATCCAAAATTTCTCGCTATGTTGCTCTAAAGTTTTGTTTTGTCGTAAGCAGAAGCACAATTTTGTTATCATTACCCTGGCATGCGACGACATTTCTGGCGTTAGAGTATAGAATAGACAATCATATTGAACAGTCAAGTCTAAGAGCAAAATTATGTACAGTGTGAGAAAATTTGTTAAGACATAAAATTAGACTAACGCGTTCCAAAGATTAGTTATTATTTTTCTTAGATAAATAAGATAATATTCGGGAAATCAACTTAAATTACATCCAATAATCCAAAATAATTGTAGTTCTAATGTTTATCTTATTCTCGCTGAGGCGATTCTTTCTATGACTGAATTAGGATTGTGATGTTGGAGTTTTAATCTGGTGCGAATTTTTTGCTCTAAATATTATTAATTTATGTTTGAGTTCAGGTAATTTCTTCAAATTAATGTGTTGGTATGGTATAATCCTTTCTTTGCGTTCTAATTTTTCATTATTCATTTTTGTTGCCTTTTCTACATCTTTCTTTCTTGTTCATTTTGCCATGCTGTATTTATTCTGCTTCTGCTAGTTTTAGAGATATATCTTTTCTTTGTATATACAAACTATTTTATGGTGGAATATTTTTGAAAAATTTTATTACCCTCTACCCTCCCTACCACAATTTTTTGTCTCCAGGTCAACATAACTGCAACGTTGGCAAACCTAGGTATACGTCATTAATTGTTTTTCATTACAACTTATTTTTTTGAGTGACACATCAAATTAATATAAACCGTGTTTTTTTATATAGTGTACTCGTCTTTCTTGTCGCATGTAGGGTTTTCCTTCTATTTGCGTAAAACAACAAAATTTCATGTCTGTTGTTGGGTAGTTTAATGCGTTAAAATCAAATTTCTCTTGATGTAATGAAATAAAGAAGATTTTTTATTAAAATATTTTTTTATTTTCCGCAGGTAAAAAAGTTAAAGGAATTTTCCGTTTAAACCTGTTTGATTAATCACATTTTTAATTATTACATGCTTAAATGGCCTTACCAATTTATTGCTGATTTTCATCAGTAAAGAACATTAATTTTTACATAAAATAAGTTATGACTTAATTGGCGTTTTTCTTAATTACAGGTTATTAGACGTTACAGGTTACATTATAACTAAGGATTTTAGAATATTTCCATGTAAAATTTATTTATATATTTTTTTTGGGATCTTAACTTTTTTTGTAAGTGCAAGAGTTTTTAGTTTATTTGCAAAAAACCAAATTGTTTTATAATTTATATGTTATAATTTAGCACTGGTAAATCCACCTACCTTTTAAAATTTATTTCTACCTGAATTGACCCAACCAACTAAGGTGATTAAATTTAAAATCTATTTTACCTAAAACATTTACGAAAAATCTGAATTATTATGAGTCATTAATAAAATTAGTTAATTTTTTAATTAGTTCTTTTAATTGACGTTTAATGTAATAAAGTTACGGCATGATTTAGATCCAAATACTTTTCATTTTGTGTATTTGCTTTTGCCTTAGCCTTAATAGTTTTCATTTTATAAGTAAAAATCAAAAATAATTTTTATTTATCTATTGCCAGGAACGTATTGCTACTATTCCTAACTTCCCGTTGGTAAATAAACACCAATGGGCACAACCAGTCACAACTAATCTTACTATTTAACTATAAACGTTGAGAAACTAAAAAATATTCAAAGTAACAACAAAGAAACCGACATTGTCGGCCTGACAATCAAGTCGGCTACTCTCTGTTTTTTAAGTGGTAGAACTTATTATTTAATTTTTTTTTAATGTGTAACAAAATAAAATTGTGACCGGCGACCGGGTCCCTCGATAAGCGGGCCCTAGGCAACTGCCTTTTTGGTCTAGGGGAAAAAACTGACCTGTTTACGTCCCTTTTGCTTGTTTGGTACCTATTTGTTTAAATTGTTGATAATCGATATTCGTGCTGTTCTATCGCTTCTCCTGTTACTTCTTAGCTTGAAAAGCCTTTGTAGTTAAAAGATTAGCAGGTGAAAGGTACCGTTACCCAGAGGACACCCGAATGCATTTATCGTACATTCTACAATGAGGCTCTTTCATTGTCCCCCAATAAATTTAGTTTTAAATTTTATCTTTATTAAATTTTTTTAGCATGTTTGGTAATTTGGACAATGTAGAATATATTAGAAGTATGGTCGCGGCAGTAACCAGCAATACAGCTGATATTCTTTACATGCCATCGAAAACTTTTTATAAAATAATAAGCAGATATCCTTCTATTGCTAAAATGCTGAAGGTTCACATTGTTTCTAAGAATTTGGTAAGATTATTTTTATAAATACATTAAAGTAGGTAGCTACGTACAATAAATATTATGTCCATTGAAAGGGGTCGCCAGCCAAGAAGTTTGAATTATTTTTAGACAATAAACGGAAATGGCCCGACCTCATATCTTTAAAACTAATTTATTTATCGATTTGTGGTATTGACCAGTATTTTTAATATGAATCTAACTACACTACACTACACAAAGAGATTTAGTCAAATATTTAATCGGAAGTAACCTTAATGTATACACAAAAACTGTCAATATTTACTGCATTTTCTATTTTTGCATTTTTTTGTAGGAATATAAGTTATATAGCACTATGCATTTTTTTTACAGATTTCAATTATTTCATCCCATTCTTATCTCAAAGTTTTATCTAAATTTACGTTTGGCGACTATAACTCAGTTACCATTTTAAATTGTCATTTACAAAATAAAAATTAATAACTTTTTGTCCAAGATCATATTCTCTATTTTGTAGAATATCCCAAAAAAAAAATTCGTTTCGGATTAAGTCAATTTAACATTTTTCATATCAACCGTTTTTTTTTATTTCATTGCTTATAATTTTTATCACTGTTATAGTGCTTTATAAAAGATTTTTTGACTGCAGTTGATGATATGGATGACATAATGGCTAGGCAAATGAAAATTAAACGGGAAAGGTTGTACTAAAATTTATCTCACCCTTTTCTGATTAATTTTTACATTTTGAATCATTTCAGGATAAAATTAACAAAACTTGAAAGGTTTTTCATGTCAAGGAACATGGAACTGATCAGCATGGTTATATCGTTTTTATCATTTTTATTAGTGATTTATCAAGCCACGTTTAAAGATGAAGATGTTTTCGTCCTCGTTGTTTCATACTTTTTTGATGGGCTACACATATTGAAACTCTACTTGCTGTTTAAAACACCATACATAAGCAATCTTGGCGAAATTATAACAAATAGAAAATTGATCAAGAAACGGTAATTATCACAAAAATCAGAGAGTCGAACCGTAATTTAGTAGTTTACCGAACATTTTTAGTAAATGCTTCTCGTTTCGGTTTCGTTTCGTCCGAAAATTTCGGTACAGTTTTGGTTTGGAGGAAAATAAAAATTTAAAAACAACTTGAACATGAGTTGGCTACTTTTTAATTATAAAATTGAAAGTACTACAAAAGAAACTTAATTCAAAAATTGAATATTTCATTGTTAAACATAAAAAGAAATACTAAATAAAACAGGGGTTCCCAACAAGTCCCCCGGGGTCAATGAGTTGATTACCGGCGATTAAACGTCATGATCAAGATCTTATTGATACCAAAAAAATATATATTTCAATTTTGTTTATTTTTTTGTATTATAATATAATAAACTATGAAGGTCAATCATGTAGTGAAGAAGAAATCAAATGAAAAATTATAATGGAAAAATACACCAAAATTTCTTCATCATCATCAACATCACCATTCGGCCTTCTCTTTCCCTCTGCTAGACATTAACCCTCTCTGCTCTTTGTAAAGGTTGCTGTCTTTAAACGTTGCTACCCAGTTTTTTGCGATTGTTTCTATGCAGTCATGCTCACGTGTCCTAAGTCTTCCCTAAATCATTCTATCGGCTGATAGTATCCAATATACAATTTTATTTGTCCACCTACCTTATCTCAGCTTTGCAACATGACCCTCCCAACTCCAGTCAGCTTTGTAATGCGTACATCGATGTCTTCTGCGCGCGTTCTTTTATTGATTTCTTCGTTACTCATCCACTTTGCTCTTTCCATCTTACATTATGTTATTAGTAGTTTGTAAATTAATTGCTGCTCTGGTGAGAGTAAAAGTTTCTGCAACGTAAGTCATGACTGGCAGGCAGCATTATTTAAAGAAATTATTTTGAAGCACAAAGGGGTATCGGTTTTAACTATTCCTAGCATCTATTCTTGTGCTGAAACACATTCTCTTTATGGACGAATTGGCCTAATATCAGATAATCTAGAGGAAGAAGCTCGGCTTAAAAATAAACTACTTAAAACCGAAGCTCTAATGACCGACCTTATCTCCAGCCAACTAATTCGAATATTCTTTAATGTCTACGACCATTATTTATCAATCTAATTTTTTTTGATTGCATGTTCCATGACTGCGATGAATATCTTTGGTGAACGCACGCAGCCTCGCTGGACGACTTCTCTAATGATTACCGCCTGCGATGTTTCCTTATCCACTTTGAATATCGCCGATTGGCTATAATATTCATGTCGCGACATCGCTGAGTTAGTATATGTAACAAAAGAGTGCTTCTTGTATTCCAACATCATTGTGGAACACAAATTGGGTCTTAGTTTCCCATGTGTTCTTGCTGGAATGATTCTTAGGAACACTCTTAAAACTTGTGACATCAGACTAATCATACGATGGTCGTCGCTATGGAAGCAGTTGTTCTTCTTATGCAAGGCGATAAAAGTTGATTAAGGATTTTTTGAAAAGTTGTACACTACATCGAATATCTTAATTATAAGTGCCAATGCGACGCGCCCTGCTACCACTTTTAATATTTCAACGTTAATTCTGTCGAGACCAGTTGCTTTACCATTCTTCTGTAGTTAGTTAGCCTGGACAACTTCTCCTACTATGATTTCGATGCCAAGCTTGGTCTGGCCATTTATATTTTCTAGTTGGGGCAAAGATAGCTGATCATCGTGAAAGAGATTTTTGACATATTATTTCCACTGGCAAAGTTTATTCTCAATGCCAATTATTATCTTGTTTTTGTCATACCACAATAGTGCGTTTAAATGGTTTCGGATGCGCTCCGTAAATTCTTTAATGTTTTTGAGAATATTGAATGTGTCGTATTTGTCTTGCAGTTGTTTGATGGATTCTCATTCCACATCCACATCCACAACTCTTTGACGTCTCTATATTTCCTACGAATCTCTTGGTTTAACTGTATTTGTTTGTATCAGATGCATTGCATCTTCTATGGTCTTCCATTTTTTTAAGGATTTTAGGAGTCTTAATATCCTGGTTTTTTTTTTGATTGTGTGAAACTAATATTTTTTTCTTGCTTCCTTCCTTGTTAGTGTCGTTTCAATTAGGCTTCAGATTGTATTTTTCTCTTCTGATTGGGGGCAGTCAACACTGTGCAGTTGTTCTTCAAGCACTATTCCTACTATGTCTTTTACCTTCTTGTAGTTTGCGAATATTAATTTTTGACTGTATATTCATTTTCTGGATACGTTTGAAACGGAGTAGACCTATATCAGCAACGACAGGGTTATGGTCGCATCAAAACCAGCGTACGTTTTGACAGGCCTTACAAATTTTCAATTTTACTAATATGAAGTCCCTATGATTTCTTATGGTGTTGTCTTTTTTATCTGCTGGGAATACCCATGTTTTAAGCCGTCTAGGATGATGTTTGAAGATTATGTTGGTGATGAATTAGACCAGCCTGTTACCTCTGGCGTTTCTTGTGTCCAGACCGTACTGTTCCTTGGCCAATTTTGGAGTTGAAGTCTCCTGATACAAAAGTGATTTCGCTTCTTTTTGCGATCTTCAGAATCGTTTCCACGTTGCAAAAGATATCCATATCCTCATTGGGTTTGTGGTTAGTTGGGGCGTAAATCTTAGTAGTATTCAGTATTCGGTGTGTGCTTGATATTCGTAACAGCATCGCACGTTCGTTTAGAGGTATGAAATCTGGGACTAATTTAGCTATTTCGGACGAAACGAGCACTGCTAAGCCATGTCAATGGTGGTCAAATGAACCTCCTGAGTAATATATAGTTTCTTAGTGTTCCTTGAAGACATACCACCTACTTGAAAAATTAAATAAACGCTGCACTGAATATTTATTGAAAATAAACCTAAAAAAACCAAGTGGATGGTAATTTTTAAATCTAGACACGACCAAATTCAGATTCTAAAAATTTCAAACAGCGACATTGAAAACGTACACCACTGTAAGCATCTCTTGCGTGGCTTGTACAGGGGATCAAACAAGATAACTACAAACCAGAATAGAAATGGCCAGAACACCTTTTATGAAAATAAAGATAGTATTTGCCAGTCGTAATGATCTCCGGATGCGTATGCAAAGTGCTATGTATTTTCTGTCCTATTTTATGAGGTAGAAACCTGGACCCTTAAAAAGACTCACCTAAGTAGGCTACAAGCATTCGAGATGTGGTGTTATCCAGGATGTGGCGTATATCTTGGTCAGATAGGGTTACCAATGAGAAGGTTTTAAATAAAATGCAAAACTAATCGTATGCGCCGTTAAGAAGAGAAAACTCAAATACTTGAGTCACATCATGGGGGGTCCCAAGTACGAACTACTTCTGCTCCTAATGCAAGAGAAAATAAAGAGGAAGAGTTATGTTGGGAGACGCAGAGCATCTTGCCTGAAGAACTTAAGGGAGTGGTTTGGATGTATTAGCACCGAACTATTCCGAGCAGCTGCCAACAAAATTCGTACAGTTATGATGATAGCCAGCCTCCGATAGGAGAAGAACGCAAAGAAGAAGAAGTGTTTATTGTTCCTGTTCCGGGCCATCTTACTAGATAATTAGTCTTTAAATTTCGTTTTCGACGTTCAATAGTTTCCAATGAGCGAATAGGCTGCAGATATTTTAAATCGTTAGTCTCCATATTTTGTTATATATTTGTATGTTTCCATAATCTTCAGTAGATGCTGGTGGGATTCTTTGCCTCATTTAAGCATTTAAGAAGTGCCCCGTGCTAAGTGTCTATTCTTTTGTTTTTATCTGCCATAAGAATATTTTGGAAAGCTATAGTACAGTAGTAGTTTCGTTTACTTTCTGTACCTTAGTACGGTGACCGTTTACGCTGCTTCAGTTGCGCCTGCCGCTCTTTAATACTGCGTCGTTACAAAATTATTCTTCCACGCCGCAGCTTATAATGATGAAACTGCCGCCTTTCATTATGATTTAACTTATCTGGCCATCTTTATCTACGTTGGCCTGTATATCTATGCAGTTTCCAGAGTGTGGAGCCGTAGATGAGAATTGGGTTTTTCCTGTCGGGGCAACGGCCATCTGTTAACTAAGCCTTCAGATGCGACCGTCTTCGGCGAAAGTTACTACTCTCCAGTACAACCTCTTCACCCCCTTGTATGTTGAATTATTTTTATTATTATTATTATGTTGTATGCTGTATATTATAGAAAATAAATGTAAGAAGGTCGATGAAGAAAATCATTCTCTTTAAGGAGTCAATGCAAAAAGAAGATTGGGAATCCCTGATTTAAAACATTAAGATGTAAATTCACAACGTTTTCAAAAATAAAATATTAATCTAAAAATCGGTTTTTGAATTGTGCACTTTTACTTTAAAATTCTGCTCAAAATTCCTACTTATTCCTATTTTTTGTGTTTTTTTTCGGCTTAGTATTGGTTCGCCTCTCTGGGCAAAATATTAATTTGTATATTGGGAAATAATTCTTTTACAGATATTTACGAAAAATGACATTTTATATAGATTTATTTGGTTTAATTCCCATAGAAATTCTAGCATTTGCTTTACCTTCAACAGACCTTTGGATGTATGTTTTAATGTTGAGATTGAACAGAACGGTTCGATTGGTATTTTATTTTAATAATTTTTTAATCTTAAAAATATCACATATAAATTTTTTTAGTTAAACATTCGAAATTATTTTGAAGTTACATACGATTATTTGAACATAAATATCCTTTTAATTAAATTGTGTTCCATTTTTGTGTATTTTACAATATTTTTGCACACAGTTACGTGCTTTTGGTATATGTTGGCATGCCCTAATAGAATTTGTAGTAGGAAAAGCTGGACTTACGATCCAAGTAATTAAAATATATAACAACACAACAGCTTGTTTACTTTAATTAATTTTTAGTCAAAGAAGAAACCCTGTGTAATACTCCATATATTTGTTCATTATATTACACAACATCCATGTTATCATTCACTGGGTATTCAACGATGTTTCCAAGATCATATTTAGATGCAATGGCATGTATTATAACCGTTATTTTAAGCAAATTTATAGTTAGCATATTTATATCAAATATGGCTGCAGTTGTACGTCATTATGGATATCGATTGGGGATTTATTCTGAAAAAGTTAACATTTTAAAGGTTTATCATTAAAATTATTTTACTTTTTTTTTTCATAAATCAATTTTAGACGTATTTATCAAATGGGCATATTTCGTTCATGTTACAATCGAGAGTTTTAAAATATTTCGATCAATTGTGGTACAGATGGTCGGGGAGACAAATGCCGGTTTTTCTAGATATAGGTCCCGAGGCAGTAAGGGAAGAAATACTACTATTTGCCTTTGGATATCACATTTTCGATGTAAAGGTATATATTTTGGGTTAATTCGGTTTTAATTACGTTATATTATAGAACGTGGTTTTTGCTCAATGTCATCCTGATTTCCTGCGTTTGTTAACTTTGAACACAAAGATGAAAACCTTTTTTAATGGAGACGTAATTTGCAAGCAAGGAGACGTTGATAATACAATGTATTTTATCCACTTGGGTAATGTGCAAGTTCTATCGGTTAACGATACTGAAGAAGTGCTCGTTGATATATTAGAATCATCCGATTGCTTTGGAATGGTAGAGAAATCAATTAGACAAATAAGAAAATAACGCTACTTTTTTATAGATACAGGGATTATTTCCAGATACTCCACATAGCCATACATATCAATCAGCAGCTGTTACAGAGATTGTCACGCTTTATCTCCCGGATTGGATTCACATGTTGAGATTTTATCCCGCATCCAAATATTGCATTTATAATTCAATTAGAAATTATGATGCTTTGTATGAAAAGGTTATTAATAAATAGTGAATTATACGGTTAGAAAACCACATATATTTACTACCTATTTGACCACAACAAGTTATTTATAACGTTTTTTTTTTGCGGTAAAAAAAACGGATGTGCAGGTAAAAACGCCAAGATATTGACCTACAATTAACATACCTTAAATGTTACAAATAAATACAAACCTAATTAGGCTTAAGAAATAAAAGGTTATCATTTGGATTAGAAAATTGCTTTCATTGATAAGCGTGTAATTTGTGCTATTTGTTCTACTTTATATAAGATTTTGAATAACACAAAACCAGAAAAAGTGGCTTTTGTAACGGTTTATATCTTCGCATTAGTGGAGAGGCTATACAGTTTATAATCGCCAGTCATCCGGCAATGGTAACCATCCATCCTACATTAAAATTTCAACTTAGTTTGTTTACATTATTCATGCAATCCTAAAGAAGTACCCAAAGAAATTGTTTACGCTTCCGTTGAAAATTTTCGTTAAACTTTCTTTAAAAGTTAAAGTTTTTTAGTTATATTTATTAATAAAATACTTGCTTAAGTTTTAAGTGATTAAGTGATAATTCTATGTGAAAAAAATGAAGTGGAATATAAATATAATTTTAACTGTTGCAGTTTTTGTTCTTATTAATACTTTCGGTAATTTTTTACTTTTAGCAAATAACAATGAGCACCCACTTGCAATTAATTATAAACAATTAGTATTTATTTGTGTAATGTTTTAAAATAATATTTTATATTTAAATTAATTATTAAAAATTTACATTCAAATAAGTATAAATTTAAAAAAATACAGTTATTAATTCATTAATTAATATTAGTAATAATTGATATGCCTAAAAAAATTTAAAATTTTGATGCAAAAATTAATAATTTATTTCTATTTTTTAGAAAATTCAGAAGGTGGATTAAATATGTTTGATCTCAGATATTGGCAATGTTTTTTGAAAAAGTCCTACCAATGTCCTGACAATGATATCAGATTCTATTTATACAATCAGTAAGTAAACGTTCATTGAAATTAAAAGACAATTACAAAACAATGCTTATAAAGTAATTGAGTTTAATCATGTCGAAAGAAATGCGAAATCAGGCCAAGTGCTATTTTTTAGTAAAAAGTTGTAATAGATAGCTAATTTAAGAAAGTATGACTACTGTAAAAAAACATAAATTAAAATTGTTAAGCATTTTAAGATTTTTGTGAATTGCTAGTTTTTTTATTGTCGCCGGAAGATTCCAACATATATTAACAATAATAATTTTCAAATATTTAGCGCTTAAATAAATTTGGTTAAAACTTATATTAATTTTCAGATTTAAACGATTTTTATTTAGATTTGGATTATTTTTATTGATATTGCAAAAGTGTTAGTCGAATTTGAGCAATTTTGGTAATAATTTATACAAATTTGATTAAAATTGCGATGATTTTGATTTAAAATTAGCGGGTTTAGTCAAATTTAAATTATTTTCGTTAAATTTTTAATAATTTATTATTAATTTTTGTCATATTTAGTTGAATTTTGGTAAAAATTTGCACTTTTTAAATTTCAGTAAATATTTGGATGATTTTGGAGATTCAATTGCAATGATTTTGGTTGAATATAGGCAATTTTCTTTAATATATAAATAACTAGAATATAATACATTTGTAATTAAAATGAATTTTACTAAATTTGGACAATTTCCGTAAAAATTTTTGGGTTAAACTAATGTTTTAAAATAAATTCAGGTAATTTTCGTTAATATTTAAATAGTTTTTATTAATGTAAGTTTTCTTACTCGCGGGTTTAAGTCGCGTATGTTTATTGGTTGTTGCCAACGTTTCGCTCGCCATTGCAGGGAGCATTCTCAAGGCGAAACGTTGGCAACAACCAATAAACATACGGTACTTAAACCCGAAAGTAAGAAAACTTACATCGACCTCAGTCGCGAAAGTCTAAATTCTAAATTAGTTTTTATTAAATTTGTGCCATTTTTTTAAATTTAAATGATTTTGTTTAAATTAGCATAACTTATGTTGATATCGATATGAATTTCGTCAAATTTGGCCAGTTTTTGCCAAAATTTGAAACGATTTTGATTTAATTTGCTATGTTTCTAAATAAATCCAGACAATGTTTGCTTAATTAAAACAATTTAGATCAAAATTAATATGAAGTTGCAACATTTTGCAAGTGTTTTATAAATTTTTAAATTATTTTTGTTTAAATTGCGATGTTTTGATCCAATTAAGGAAATTTTCTTTAAAAATAGTGAAAATTTGTAAAAATTTCTTCAGTTTTAGTTAATATTTAGATGATTTTGGATTATATTATGATTTAAAATAAATATACACAATTTTTTTTAAAATATGTATTATAAGAATATTGTTCAGAGAGCAGAGTAGCCGAGCGGTAAAACGTTGGACTGGTCCCGGGTTCAAATCCGGCAAAATTCATAACTCCAGATTTAAAATTTCTCTCTACTCTCGGGTGGTTTGAAAGTTACCTTAAAAGCCGTTGGTCCCGTCTGTGACGTAACACCTGCCCTGTTACTCACATTAAAAGACGTAAAAATTAGGCTGAAAGTAGACTCTTTGTACACCCGAAAGCCAGAGCTTATGTACCTTACAGATAATATAAATTTTGTTAATTTTTGTGAAATTTTTGGTTTAAATTGATGTTTTTAATTAAATTCAGGCAATTTTCTTCAAAACTGAAATAATTTTAATACAATTTGAGCATATTTTTTTTAAATAAAATTGATTTTGTTCAAATTAGCTTTATTAATTTTAATATTTATAGACGGTAAGGCCTTAAATATACATTTAAAACTCAGACAATTGTTTAATGGCTAGAATTTGAATACCTAATTATAAAATGACGTCAGTAATTTTACAGGGTGATTAAAGACAGGTAAAGGTAAACCAATTGAAAATACAGCCATTGAAAATATGATTTAAGATCTTAATTTTTAAAGCATTTCCTTTTTTCATCTTTCCAGTTACTTTAAGAATTCGATACTACTACTCAGACAATTGTTTAATGGCCATAATTTGAATACCTAATTATAAAACGACTTCAGTAATTTTACGGGATTATTAAAGACAGGTAAACCAATTGAAAATGCAGCGATTGAAATTATGATTTAAAAGCTTATTTTTTTAAAACATTTCTTTTTTTTATCCTTCCGCAAACTTTATGAATTCGATACCCTACTGCCTACTTGAATATCCCCTGTAAAAAAATTTACGACGTTCTGCTCGGGATCGCCTTCAAAGATGAAAAAAAAAACATGAATATCTCAAAAACGGTAACCATATTCCCAAATTTTCTTCACAAAAATTAAAGAACGTCTAAAAAGTTAAATTGCTCGAAGCAAACTGAGAAATTCCAATTTGGTTCACCACCATTTTCATTCCAAAATTTTTCGCTTTTTCAAAATCTCAAAAACTTTCTTTGGCCCATTTAGAAACATATCTAAGAAAATTTCTTTAGGCAAATAAAATTACTAAATGACTGCAATCCAAATTCTAGCTCCGTTTGGTATTCAAAGTTTAAAAAACAAACTACGAAATCTCGTAAAAGGTATCTCTGATCAAAAAAATTTTAAATACTTTCGTCTTAGGATTTACAAAACATTTTTATTTCTGACTAACGTTGGGCCCTCGCTTGTCAATTATATTGACGTTTTTTCTGAGCCGTATAAAAGTTTTCGGTAGTGCCAGGGTCCTGAACATCGTGCGACCAACGGTACGACGACGGGATGCATTTGAAGTTTTGAGTCTAGACTTTATTTCGTAAACGACGCCATCTAGCGAAATGCGAAAAACGTGATTCTATCGGGCTGGATGAAAAATCTCATGACAAAAAATTTCATTTATTTTAATATTTAGGGCTCGCTTAATTTTACCTGGTTCACCAGTCTGAAATGGCCGCGTCACACTGCAGGCGGTCATCATTTCATATTCAGTGGTTGAGACTCTTTAAATTAAACAAGCTTTTAAACGGCTTTGGCCAAATCAAGACGATTTTTGTTAAAATTTATATTAATTTAAAGAAAATCTTTAAAATTTTACCCCAAGTTATGATTTTGGTCACGTTTTTTAAATATTTATTGCAAGTTAAATGATTTTGGGCAAATTAGTTGGGTTTTAGTAAAAAAAAAAATGGCAAGTATTTAAACAATTTTAGTCAAAATTTAAATAATTTTGGATTAAATTGTGCAGATTTTAATTTAATTAGCGCATTTTTTAAAAATATAATTTTTTTTTTAATTAGTACGTTTTACAATGAAATGGATCGGAAGAAGTCAAATTTTGGTAATTTTTAGTTTAAATTGCGATATTTCTAATTAAATTCAGGCGATTTTAATCATTTTAATCAAACTCGAGCACTTTTCCAAAAAATTCAAATAATTTTGTTTAAATGAGCGTTGAAGTTAATACGAATATCGTCAAATTTGGCCAATATCGTCAAAATGTTAAGGATTTTTGATTAAATTATAATGTTTTTTTTAAACTTGGACAATTTTCTGAAACTGGGACTTTTAAAAACTCCTCGGGACGAGAGACAGTTCTATAAAACGGGACTGTCCCGCCAAAATCGGGACGTGTGGTCACTTTATACATAATATGTTTTTTGATGTTGTACTTACGAAATAAAACGCCCCCGATAGGTTAAAGATATTTTATATTTTAATTAATTCGTCTCTACTTTAAAAATTTATTTTATTTATTTTTGAACTTGGCGTTTGAAAGAAATTTTAATCATAGTTTATTATATTATATATTTTGAATTTTATTTAATTCGCCTCTACTTTAAAAATTTTTATTATTTATTAGTGAACGAAAAGTTTTAAAGTAATTTTTATAAATAGTTTATTTCTATTGGTTGAAGATATTTTAAATTTGATTTTATTTGCCTCTATTTTAAAAATTTATTTTATTTATTGGTGAACGAAAATTTTTAAAGAAATTTTAATAAATAGTTTACTTTTATTGGTTAAAGATATTTTGAATTTTATTTAATTCGCCTCTATTTTAAAAATTCATTTTATTTATTGGTGGACTAAAGTTTAGTCTAGTGACTAGAGAAATAAGTTAACTTTTTAATTTATGGAAATTCGGTAATAATTAATACCTAAATTGTTTACTGCTATTTTTTAAACAATCTTTTTTAGGATCTTTTTTATAATGTTGAATAATTTTTACGTTATTAATTGCAAATTTTATTTTGTTTTGTAACTTTTATATGCATTTTTAAATATTTTAATATATAGCAAGTTATATTCCAAGAAACTCATAAAATTCAACTGTTCAACACTTCATTCAATAATAGTGTTGTAACATGAACCTTTTTTATAAAAAACGGTCAGAAAAAATTCCATTTTGACGATACAACAATCATAAACAGTTATTATGTATACATAAATGCAACTTTAATTTCTTACATTTAAATATTATAGCCTGTACCAAAATAAAATACATACCTGACAAATATTCAATATTTTTTTTTATATAAATTTCAAAAAAAGAAATCAGTTCCTTTTTCTCGGTAAAGTAAAGTTTACTTTTTTACAACAAACAATCTTTACCTCGATAGCAATGAAAAAGAACCATGGGAACCCCCACTTTTGATTGCAGAGAATCTCTTATCAAAAATAGAGGTTCCCATTTAAAACAATTGAGTTGACCTTGTTTTAACGACAACAGCGCCACCTGTGACAAAACCAATATTACAGAATTATAGCCCCCTTCTGTACGATTATTTTTCACCCAGGTCGTTTCTGCCTGAAATGGTTTGTTTTCGAAATATTTGCGAAAAACACTTTAAATGTTTAAATGGACCACTCGACATTCGTTGCTTGCGAGAGTCGCCCTACTGGTGGCGCGTAGCGAAACTAAGAAATAGGGTGTAAGAGCAATAATCGTGTTTATGCACATGTTAATAAAATATCGTATAAATTGTGTAAACAGTTCTTAACATGCCAAAAAATACAAAGAGAACATAAAATAACTATTGTA
>JARJDX010100076.1:0-12334 GCA_030264735.1 Gymnusa sp. GC000175
GTACGTCACCTATCATAACTTTTTTTGGTAATCGTAAAGCTTGTGTGTCAACTAACGTTTGTAATATGGTAACTGTCACGCTTGTGTGTCAACTATCGTTTGTTTTTCTGGTAATCGTCACGCTTGTGTGTCAATTAACGTTTGTAATTTGGTAATCGTCACGCTTGTGTGTCAACTAGCGTTTGTGTTTTGGTAATCGTCACGCTTGTGTGTCAACTAACGTTTGTAATTTGGTAACCGTCACGCTTATGTGTCAACTATCGTTTGTTTTTTGGTAATCGTCACGCTTGTGTGTCAACTATCGTTTGTTTTTCTGGTAATCGTCACGGTTGTGTGTCAAGTGACGTTCGTTATTTGGTAACCTTCACGCTTGTGTGTCAACTAGCGCAGGGGTTTTTAACAGGGGGCCGCAAAAATATTAGAATTTTTCGAGTTTTTATAACTTTACAAATAAAAAAAATTCTTACTAGTTTTATTGGTATATTTGAAAGTTTTTTTATACGCGTAATTACGAGTTACCTAATGGGGGGGCTAAGGGTACAGGCCGCGAAAATATTTTAGGATTTTAAGGGGGCCGCGACTAATAAAAGGTTAAGAACCACTGTTCTAGAGTGTATTTTTTTCATTTTGGCTGTATTTTTAACATTTTTAAATAAATTTTACCTATTTGTAGTAAAATTTTGACATTTTTATTAAACCTAATTTTGCAATTTTTATCAATTTATTAATCATTTTAAACATGTCGTGTGGATTTCTGCAATTTTTTACGAATATATAACATTTTTAAGCATTTTTAAATAAATTTTGATATATTTATAAACACTTTTGCTATTTTTAAGCATATTTTTGCTTTTCAAGAATTTTTCGAGAATTTTTGAAGTTTTTGATATTTAAGAACAATTTTTGATTCTTTTGAGCAAATATTTGACATTTTATAGCCAATTTTTATTATTTCAAACAAATTTTTTCCATTTTGAAAGTATTTTAACCTTGTTCCAGGGTAATTTTTACATTTGGAAACGAATTTTAAAGTACTGTGGCAATTTTTTGACGCTTATTTTGTATTTTTGAGCATATTTTTTACATTTTTAATAAATTTTAGTAGTTTTAGCAAAATATTAATTCATTGCAATGTTCTAAAAAATTTTCGCATTTTCTACCGAATTATTTATCTTTCTAAACGATTCTTTTACAATTTTCACCAATTGTTGACATTTTTAAACAAATTATGATATCTTCTTGCGAATTTTTTTTCGTTTTTTATTCTATTACATTATTGAGCTTATTTTGCCACTTTAACTAATATTTTTGGCATTTTTGAGAGTGTTTTTCATATATTTGTTTCGTTTTTTTTCATCATATTTTTTCAATTTATAAACAAATTTTTGCCTTTTTCGAAAGTATTTGATATTTAGAATTTAAGCTTTCGCGACTTGAGTTGGTATAATTTTTTTTACTTTCTGGTCGCGTATTTTTATTGGTTGTTGCTAGCGTTTCGCTCGCCATTGCAGGGAACATTCCCAAGGCGGAAAATTTGACATTTTTCTGAAGAAGTTTGATATAAAGTAAATTTTTGCTCGTCTCTCGTAGTTAATTTGTGCTTGTGACGCGGAACAAAAAACTAAGCTTTTTAACGCCATTTGTGAAGTTGCTTCCAACTCAATTTTTACTCGCGATTTTATAAAAAAAAATGAAGGTGTGGTAAAAATTTGTGTAAAATTTATTTTTACAAACTTTTGTACTTCTATGCTTTTTTTATAATCTCAATAGATTTTGAAATATTTGCAAAAAATCTAAAAACCTCACCAATAAACTACCACTCCCTATTTTTGGATTTGAGCCAAAAGTAACTGGGATCAGTGTAGCCGTCTGGGCATTAGAGAGGACACAGACAGACAAAAATCTCGATTTTGAAAATTGTCGCGATTACTATACTTTAATTTACTTTGTAAATGAAAGTAAAAATATATACACAAGCTTTTAAAAAAAATATTACATTTTTTGTCTCTAAGTACCACGATGATAAACAACTAAATTATTTCCTTCTCCACTTTCTCTTTTGCCAAATAAGTTTTTATTCCTTTCCTACGGTTTTTTTTTCTTTCGTCGCTCCACTTTGTGTTACCCAGTTTCCCAGTTACCCCTCTTATTATAAATAAAACAAAATATTTCTTAAAGTATGATATAGATCATATGGCCACTTCCCCTGATCCCAGCCTTTTTCTTCTTCTTCCCCCTTTTGCTCTACAACCCTTTGTGAGTTTTGACATCCTCTACAATCTTACATCATTCCTTTCTATTTTCAGCAATATATCTCATCTCCTAATTTCCATTGCTTTCAGGTCTTCTTTCGAGGTCTCCCTGTCCTATGACATCTTGAATCCCATTCTGTAATTTTCTTTGAGGATCTGTTTCTATCCAACCCTAACCTGTGTATGTGTCGCAACCAGTCGCCATCTTTCTCTTTGATTTTGTATGCTTTTATATACAGTGCAGTCGCCACTGTTCTCTTTAATATTATATGCTTTTATATACATAAGAATTTACGTGCTAAAATATTTTCATTTTGACAACACCTAGATATCCTTCCATATTTTTACTTTGGCAAATTAAAGTTATATGACCCCTATACCCAAAAATCGCTCGAAAAATTTTAGGACGCACCTTTCAGCGTCGCGGCGCTTTCAAAGTTGTAAAAAGAAACGCCAATATCTTAAAAATCATGGGTTTAAAAGAAAAATTTTCTTAACAAAAATTAAAGATTGTCTAAATCTATATAAAAAAGTTAAATGACAAAGCGATCCCGGCAATTCAGTCCAATAATTTTTAACAAGTAAATTCCTATGGCCATAGTTATAAGAAATACACTGTATATTTTATATGCTTTATGTTCGTGGAGTTTATTAAGGTTTCTCTTTCAGTGTTCATTCTTATCCTGCTCTCTTAAGTGCCTAAATCCCTTCATTAGGAGTTTTTTTGCGAAACGTTTTAATTCCTTTTCGTCTCTCTTTAATAAGGTTCACCTCCTCCCACTCTATCCTAGAATAATATGGCGAAGTTGTGAAAATTTTCGAATTCCAGTTTTCGAAAACGCACTGTTTGAGGTCGTCCGAGTTTGTAACAAGGGCGTACCGTAGGGGAGGGGGCTTGCAAATTAGAAGCCAATAACAAAATTGTTATAATTTTTAAAGTCTATAAAAATTCTGGTTAGATTATCAAAAGTAATTAATTACAAAAATTAATTAATTATATGATATAATATTGTTGGTAACAATGGCAGCTACGCCGCGTAGCCTACGCGGTAGACATGGAAGTTTGAACAGTCTGGGTGTCTGGGTCTGGGACAGTCGTTTCAAGCAGTTGCAAGTTGATGAGTCGAGCGCTTAACAGGCGAGTAGTGTGCATGAGCCGAGGAACCTCGGCAACGTGTCAAAAAAGACAGACAAGCGCAAGGGGACGCTACTGCGTGTAAAAATGTTTGCCTATATGTTTTAATGTGTTTGCCGCAATCTCTTACCGAAGAGGTTATTCCATAATTCGTAGGAATTTATGATCCTTTGCTTTATTCGCCTGCCACGATTTAAAAAAAAAACATGTTAATTTTGAGGTTTTTGGAAAACCCTAGAATAAGAGTGGCAGCCCACCTGTGTGGGTTTTCAATTTTTTTGCATAATTCAAGGAACGCAAGCTAAATTTATCGAAAAATGACTGCATACACTCTTGATTTCGCCTTTTCTCATCTTTACCTCAGTTTTTCTTTGTTTGACAACCAAACGATGCGCCGTTTAATTTTCCACTCTCTATAATTACTAAAGATTAAATTTTTATAAACTAATGTTATCTCAATAGGAATTATCATTTTAAAGAAATAAATAGTAAATAGAAGTGCAGTGTTATTTATAAACTTTATTTATTAAATATTAAACATTACAATAAATAACAGGTTTTGCAACATTAATTATTAATAATTGTTACAAAAAAAAATCACCCATTATAAAAATCACAACTTAAAATACATTATCACGATCCACATGACTTAAAAGAACTTAATACAATTTCCATTAGAAAATGCCTAGTTTTGAATCAAATCAAATAAAGCAAGATATTAACATTAAATTAATATAGTATATTAGAAATATTTTTTTGCAGTATATGCATTTAAATATGAACATCTTTAATTAAATTAAAAACAAAATTAAAACTCTGAAAAATAACTAAACAATAATAACAAAAGTTGTTCAAATTGTAGAAGGCACCAAAAATATTTTTGCTACTTACGCAGTAACAGTTTCAGATTCAACATATGATTCTGGTTTTAAATCAATACAAGAATCATTTTTTAAATCAATACTGGAATCAATTTTTACATCAATATTAGAATCAATTTGTGTTTCAATTGCTGACTCATCACCACTATTAACATTTTCCTTTTTATCCTCTTTTACCACATTGTTGTTGGTACTTTTGTCTTTATTCTCGCTCTTGGTACGATATCGTCTATTGTTGTTTTGGAAAAATCTGGGTTTTGGTTGAACTGCTTTTTTTTCTGGATCAAAATAACAATCTAATATTTCAACCAATTCCTTCAAGTCCTCTTCCTTGGCATCTGTTATTTCTTTTATAAGTACTTCTTCAAGTTGCTGATTTTCAAAAGCTGCTTTTACTTTTTCATAATCAATGTTATTTTCAGCTAATAAACGACGTAAATGACTAGCATGTTGACGTTCAGTTGGTGTTGCTTTTAACAATGCACCAAATACAGGCTTAAAAGTATTTTGGCGATATAAAAGAACCTTTAAATTAAAATTATTAGTTATAATATTTTGTAAATTGATTTTATTAAAAATTACCTTAAGTTCTTTAATTTCATCCTCTTCAGCACTCACAGGGTTGGTGAAAGGTCTTATCATATTAGTTAAAACTTCATCATTAATTTTAGCATCCCCACTACCTTTGGCATCCAAATCATTTCGTTCACTTTGACCCAAATGCATAACTATATCATAGCAAGTTTGAGCACGGGTTACAGCCGAACTTAAATCTTCTTCTTTATTCAATAACACCTTAATAAAAAAAAATTAAATAAACTCTATATTTCTAAACACCAAGAAATATTTACCTTGGACATAACTTTTAAACTAAATGACTTGGTGGTGTTTGCACACTTAGCATAGGATAAACTAAAACTATTAGCAAATCCTTTGACAACCTTTTCAAAACGTTTGGCAAGATCATATCTTCGAAGAGATTCCAATAGCATGGCAGGTATTGATTTGTGGTACTCATGGAAGATTAGAATGATTCCATCCTTTGCATCTCCTTGGATAGTCTCTAACCATTGAACAAAGTCGGTAAGGGCTGAAAATTCACTCTTGGTTTTCACAAATTTATTGGTTCTCATATCTTTTAACATGCGATATTTTCCCATATTCATAACACGGATGCGATGGCGACGTCTGAAAATAAATGAAATGTTTACAACTTTATTACGTATTAAAATAAAAGTGAGCAAAAATTAAGCCTGTCCACGAATCTAAAAAAATTTAATAGTTTTGAAAATGATGTACTATTTACTTTTTTTAAATAAAAGTTTTCGGAATTAAAAACTGTTTTTAAACAAAAATGTAAGAAAATAGATATTTCTGCGTATAAGTGTGTGAATTCATATATATATATTATACATTCCACACCTTAACACTTCGCCCATAAGGCTGCGTCTATTCAATAAAAAATGACAATTTTTGTTTTGATATTTTTATATATAATATATTAAATAAATAATACATTATATGGCAATATAATGTAAAGTGTTTGTTTAAATCTAAATATCACAGCATACCGGGACCGGGACGATGCCGCGCGCTACACAACGAGTCAAGAAAATGTGGTGCATCTCGGGCTGACTTGAATACAGCCCAGATGACCCTATATTTGATTTCGTCATAAATTAAGTGAGTTTCTTGAAGACGATTAATCGACTGTCGCTACATAAGTAAGTATGACCCGGATTTGGCTGTCTACTAATTTGTATATTATATTTTATTTTAAATGTCTAAAGAAAAAAATTTAGTAACAAAAAAATAACATTTTTGCGCCTGGGATTACAGGAAAAAATTGAAATAAAATCTTTGGGACGTTTACACTTGATTTAAACATTTCTCAGGCTTCAAAAAGTAGAACTCACAGTTATAAGAAAAAATTTAATTCAGATGTATATAAGAAACAACAAGTTACCAGGTTGTTCTGACAAATATGCATTTTTTTGCTTTGCATGTCTTCTATTTGGGGAGATCTAAACCATTTAAATAAAAAAATTAAAAAAAATATGAAAAATGTGCTGAACATATAAAACGTATGTAATCTCGGAATATTAGGTAGATTAGATTTCTTTTAAAAAACCGCAGTTCCACCATTACAAATTTACACGAGCCGCCACTGATTCCACACATTCATTAAATTATTGGCAGTACAAAGTTGTGGCAGTACAACTTAATATTTTTTAATCATACAAAGTTTATTATCTGCTTTAATGCTTAATTAAATCATTGCTAGAATGTTTTGTGGAAAAAAAACAAGACTGAAACATATATAGTTGAGAAAGTACTGCAATGATAAAACATTTCCGTTGTGGGAATAACTGAAACTTACTGAAAAGAAAGCAGACACTGCTGGAAATAATGCTCTTTTCTCAGCACAGACTGGAAATGAAAAATTTGTGTACGGATATGAGCAAGTTCCTGATAGCTGACAACACAGTGGATAATATCTTATAATAACCATAAAATTGCAGTGCAACCCAAATCCTTTCAACATCATATTGATATATGCTCCTATATCTGTATCCAGTGAGTAAGAAATAAGGGATTTCTAAGAAACACCAGTAGAAACAAACAAAATCTCAAATAGAAAAATAACGATAATTATGGGCGATTTCAACTTGGGCCAAAGAAATAGGGGGCCTCTGAATTGACAACGATTCCTTTTGGGAGAATGAATGGGCTATATGCAGGGCCGTTCTATGGAATTTGAGCGCCCTGGGCTAACGATATATTATTTAATCTTTATTCTGTAAAGTTTATCCGTTTTTGCGTATTGTATCTATTGAACTGTGAATTAAGTCATTAAATTAATTTTGACATTACAGTTTTTATACTAATATAATGTAAAGAAGATTTTCAAATCAGACTTCAAAAATATAAATTTAAAAACAGTGTAAAAGACAAAATTTATCTTTCAAATTCCGGAATTTATCAAATAAATTGTCATAACTGCAATTTAAAATATTTTGGCGAGACCTAACGACAAATTAGGACACGGGCAGTACATCTTAATCGCATTAACGGCTTGCGCTGGCCAAATATTTTTTCGAGACAAGTCATCAAAAATTTATTTCACTAATATTAAGTCATTAGCTATAAACCCTCATTACAAGAAACGCAAGATATATTTGGAATTATAATAATCCCCTTAATAGGATTTTTAAATTAGTAATATCTTAAAATATTTGTTCATCATTAAATTCTCCCTCCTACTGTTTTTTTGACCTATATTATGCCTATATATGCATACTCGAACAAGAACTTCAGTAATCGGACTTTTCCACCTTGAGAACAACCAATAAAACTACTTAAACCCAAAGGTAAGAAAATTAACATTATGCATTAATATTATTCAAACACTTTCCCAATGAGAATATTATTATATGATAGCTATTTGTTTAAGTAGGCACAAAATATTACATATTTACTTAGTATTGTGAATCATTGAAAAGGCTTTGGTATTCTATTTCATTAGTGGAAAGCATTGGCCCAACCGCCTAGTTATGGCAAAATGCTTGGTTTGCTACATAAGGTCAGATGGGGTCCCTTGATGACCCATCTCATAGTCCATACCTGACCCTTTCCATCTACCACTATTTTACAATGTTGCAGAAATATTTTAAAGAAAACAAATGTACACAGATGTGTAAAACATTGTGCATGGCTTAAAAGGACTGACATCGTCTACATTCTACAACCGTCTTATTGATCAGTTCGAAAAAATGCGCCAATCAGAAGGGAGATTACATGGAAAAATCTTGTTAGTTATTGTAATAAAAAAGAAATTGAAAAAGCAAGCCATGTCTATCTTGGAAAACCAAGACAAGTTGCAAAGACCCCTTGTCATTCTGATCAGCTGATGTTTAAGGATATATGGATACATTTCTGTCAAAAATAACAAATGTCAAAAACTCATAAATGACAGCGTCAAAAAATCTCCAATTTTATTTGAATTTTAGAACTCAAAAAGTAAGCAAAAGATAAGCTACACTACATATACATATGTATTAGATCTACATAATAATTTTACCATAGATTTTGCTGAAAAATATTGGTATTTTTTAATATTTTCCTATATTTGTCACATAACTTTATTAATAAAACATTCCTTAAACCCTATTTATCAGTTTTGCATAAGGGATAGATTAATAAATCCTCTTAATTATAATAATAAATTTTTAAGAAGTAACTGAACTTGAAAATTAAGAGAATTTATTTATTAATAATTTTAATGTTTAAATTTTTTTATATAATTATGAAAATTTTATCTGTTCTTAAATAAATTTTATGAACACATTGCTAAAAAACTGCTGCTCCATTTGGTGGGGAAAACT
Source organism: Gymnusa sp. GC000175 (assembly GCA_030264735.1). NCBI lineage: Eukaryota > Metazoa > Arthropoda > Insecta > Coleoptera > Staphylinidae > Gymnusa > Gymnusa sp. GC000175. The sequence goes on from JARJDX010100076.1 coordinate 8,654, forward strand.
GAAATTGTCCAAACATTACTGCTTGTGACTGATTGCATTTACAAGTGCAAAATGAGCGTTAGGGCAAAATGTGATAAAAAAAATTCTACAAATCTTGTACAAGAGAAACAAATAGAATTTACTCTTTTAAGATCAGCTGTTTGAGTAGAAGTGCTGCGTCTATGGGTAGTGTTAGTTCTCACTAGGAAGTGAGTAATAATTTAAAAATTTTAGAATTTGCATTTTTAAAATGTTATAATCACCTGTAAATTAGGCGAATATCACCATAAGGCATTATGTATTGGGAAAATTGCGAATCTGTTGTGTAGGCCGCAATTTGACAAATCTCATCAATCAAGCGTCGGCCAGTGGTATCTGCTGCCCATCCTACTAATTTATAATGACCTTCTTCTACGCTTTTGGCTAAATTTTTGTGCTTAACCATGGAAGTCTCCTCGATATTGAGAGTAGTAGTTTCACTTTGTACCATTTCGGTGCTTTTTTATCTAAAATCATTTATTCGTTTTTTAGCATACTAAAAATAAATATTATTTCACAAATTCACTTAGATAACCTTTTTTATTTATTTACATTTATTATCACATGATAAACGCAAAAGATTATGTTACATATTGAAATATAATGATTGATTTAAATAATTTGTGTGAATGGGTAGGAATTAATAATTATTTAATCATGCAATTGCAATTATTTAATTTATATATAATTAAAATAATTTTAATAGGAACTCCAATTAGACTTATATTTAAATATAAGATTTTATTTTTTTAATAACTGTGCAGTTATCAATGATAAATGCGTAAATATATATTTATTGGCTTAAAATTTATATTTAATAAAAAAAAATAAATAAAATATAATGTAATTTGCTATAGCTTTAAATATTTAGTTTTTTTAAACATGCGAACAATTTTTACACATTAAAGTAATGAAAAAAAAAATAACACGTGGCGAAATGTATAAACCTGGAAAAACCGCGCCCAATTAATAAAAATGTGGTCTAAAAGAAACTTTAAATGTAATATTGAATATTCTTACCACAATTTAATAAAATTTAGAATATAAAAATTGCCGGATAAGTCTTATTAGACTAGAATAATTAAAAAATTTCCACCTTTCAGAACGAACGATAGAGGAACATTAAATAATTTTGTTGAAAGTGCATTTTACTACGTGCACGTGTGTTCTAAAGGAATTAAGGTGGGGGCAGTGCCATAAGTGCGCATTCACGGAAAATATATCAATATCGCGCGATTTTTCAAAATCAACATGTCAATGCAAATACAAATTCAATTCATACCTCTTGCTTAATTAAAATAATACCTTATTATTCGTAAATGATGATTAAAAATATCTTATCACAGATAAAGATCCAGATTTATTAAAAATAATAAGCAATTTTGCATGCGTTATTCATAAAATTGGATGTTTGCGACAGTTTAATTTTATTTATAAACACATTTTATCGTTGTCATGTCAACCTTCTAAAAATAAATGTATGTAAAATTCATTGAATTGAAAGCCTAGCCTATTCAAGGCTATTACATTGTTCCACATTTAGTTACATTAATAAAGATGCATATTAATTGCAATAAAAATATTTTAATAAACAATATATTTTCTATAGTGTAATATGGACTTTGGGTGGGAACCATGGGAACATCCAAAGTCCATAAATTTCAAGATACATAATGGCTTTTTTTATTCATTATCTTTAATGACGAGTAACTTTCTACTCTACAGTACAAAACATTTTAACGCGTATAAGATTCATTCTAAGAGCATAACCCTTATACAATTTTAGTTCTGTTCTTCAAAAATTGCAAAAATGAGTGAATTACGATATGACGGAAGAGTTGTTGTGGTTACCGGTGCAGGAGCGGGCTTGGGAAGGGCATATGCCCTTCTTTTTGCAAGCAGAGGGGCTAAAATTGTTGTCAATGACCTAGGAGGTGGTAGACATGGGGATGGCAGCTCATCTAAAGCCGCTGATGGTGTTGTGGAAGAAATTAAACGAAATGGTAATTTTTACATAAATGATGAATTAATTATTAACCTTTTTATTTTTTATTAGGAGGAACTGCAGTTGCTGACTACAATTCTGTCGTTGAAGGAGAAAAAATTATTAAGACTGCCTTAGATAATTTTGGCAGAGTTGATGTTTTAATTAACAATGCTGGAATTTTAAGAGATAAAAGTTTTGCCAGAATTTCTGATCAAGATTGGGGTAATACTATATAAAATATTAAACTAAAAAATCTACAACTAAATAGTTTTTTGCATTATTAGATATAGTCCATGCTGTGCATTTAAAAGGCAGTTTCAAAACAACTCAAGCGGCATTTCCACATTTTAAGAAACAAAATTATGGAAGGATTATAATGACTTCATCAAATGCTGGAATTTATGGTAAAAATTATGAATGCCAGAAATGTAACATGTTTTCTACTAATTCAATTTTTGCAGGCAATTTTGGGCAAGCTAATTATTCTGCTGCTAAAATGGGTTTAGTAGGTCTAGCCAACACAATTGCAATTGAAGGGGCTAAAAATAATATTCATTGTAATGTTATCGTTCCCACAGCTGCCAGTAGATTAACAGAGGATATTCTTCCTCCAGATTTGTTTGCAGAACTAAAACCTGAACTTATCGCTCCCATTATTGTAAGTGTAAAAAAATACATTATTTTTGTTTCATTTGACATAATTTAATTTTTCAGGCTTGGTTATGTCATGAAAATTGTTCAGAAAATGGAACTGTAATTGATTCCGCTGCAGGGTGGGCAGGAAAATGTCATATTATTCGTTCTCAGGGCAAGAATCTTAGAAAAAGTATAAAAGATTCCGTATCTATTGAGAATGTACGTGATTCTTGGAAACAAGTAACATCCATGTCCAATGCAGAACATTTAAGTAGCATTCAAGAAGCGACAGGTGGAATCATAGGTTTAATACAAGGACCTAGTGATGATAAAGGTGCCGAAAGCCAATCTTCCATAGATAAACAATACAGTTTTACTGATAAAGATGCAATTTTATATGCTCTAGGAGGTAATACATTAAATTTTTTAAACACGAGATATAATGCATAATAGACCCTATTTTTACCTTAAAGTCTTAAACTTCTGTTAAAAATATTTCATACGAATCATATCTACAAGTTTCTTTTGTTTTTTGAATTATTGTATTATTTATTTAATAACCCAAAAAGATTTTCTCAAAGTTAAAAAAACTCGAGAGATTATATTATCAATTAAAGCATTCATTTTAGACTTTCCCAAACAAGAATTGACCAATATTAAAAAAATGGCTGTGCGTGTGTGTTTGTGTGCATGCATAGTGTAATTGTGTACACCACTTTTTTGTGGAGCGACTATCTCAAAAACTATTGACCATAACACCACAAAATTACATATTTACTATTGGTACCTTGTACCATAACACTCCGGTTTTGATATAGGAAAATGGTTTGCTCTGCATTTTCTTCACAATGGGGTACAAAAATTCGTTTTAAACAAAAAAAGAAACTTTTTTCAGAAATAAGAGTTTATGTTGTTCATAAAGTACACCTTGACCGCTATGTACTGGCATGTGAAATGCGCAGAAGCCTGACAAGGATAAAAGAGACAGAGAGTCGCGCATGGCAATTGCTGCATAAGTACATTCCAAGACAAAATTTTAA
>JARJDX010100100.1:0-13717 GCA_030264735.1 Gymnusa sp. GC000175
AGCGATACGCCCTCTAGCGGAAAAAAAAGTACTTCTCCCGTTGTACTAATGTAATAGCTATAAAAACCCAATTTAAAGATGGATAACGAAGATGAATGATGAATTATTAATCTTGATCCAAATTTGTTTCATATTTGAAATAAATTATTCAAATTTGCATGAAAATTTCTCTTCAACAGATAAGAATTTCATCGACTTTGTGCATTTTATATTAAAAAAAAGCGACTTCCTCCAGTAAAAGATTGTCTTTTTAAAGTTTCCACATGTGTGCTTGACAATCACTTTGTGGAAAACATTTTCACTGAAGTATTGAGCAAAGTAGGACGGGTAGAAAATTTAAATTTTCCAATGAAAATTATCACAAGAAGTCTGACAAAAAAAATTAACGCGAATTAATATTTAATTTTAATAAGCACCAAACACACACAATTATTATAATAGTAACAACTAACCTCGTTAAACCTTTAAGCAATTAAGGCTAAGCGCCCTCTAGCGGATAAAAATGTACTTCTCGCGTAGTGACTTTATTTACTTATGTGTACATATTTAAACGGTATTAAGAAATATACTAAATAATCTGAAAGATAATTGTGTTATAACCTTATTTAACCCACTTGACGCATAAGCCCCGCCCTAAAATATGACGGGAAATATCCATTTGAATCGCCTTTAGCTGATTAGAGATAAAATCCTAGTACAAACGTTACCCATCGGTAATGCTCAATAAATAATTTCCATATAAAAATATTAATTTTTAATCATCCATTAGTAAATTTTTTTATTGAATTTTTTTTTATGGATCGATGCATGAATTAAAAACGATTTTTAGTCCACATAAAAACTCTATAATTCACGTTTAATAAAAAAAGGGTGAAAGGGATTTGTAATTTTTTTTATCCTATTGTAAAATGTGTTCTAAATGTGCCACGTCAGCTGCAGAGTAAGCTCAAAGCCACCGTGAGAAGATTTGAGTTCTGGTCATTAGTGTCTTTGACGTAATAAAAAATTCTCTTTGAGTTTAAGATTGTATTTTATTTACATTTTTTTTCATGTTTTTTAAGCGACTTGTTATATTTGTCTAACAATTCAAATTTTTGCAATTAAAATTGTTGCAAATAAAATTGTTGCGATTAAAATTGTTGCAAAAAAAGGCTTGTAATTCAAGTTATTGTAATTAAAATATTATAAATTTGCAATTAAAATGGTTACAATTGTAATTTTAGCAAATTGTTTCAAATAAAGTAAAAAAAAGTGACATCTAGAGTAAAAGTAAATAACTTCAATGTATTTTAATAATTTAAAAAAATAGATGTCGCTGTATATCATTCAAATAAACACGAAAAAAGCTGTGGATAGTATTTCAGTTTAAGTCATTCTTATCCTTTTTCTTCGTTTAAGATTTTAATGCGCTTGAATTTGTTTTGTTATAAATTTGGGACAAGCAAACAAAAATTTATCATTTACTCCAATGTAGCTTAATGTATATTTAAACGTGTATTCGGGAATTGTTATATGAAAAGCAATAAAATGTAACATGCAATAGAGAAGTTTTAACATTTTTAGCTGTTGGCATCATGATGAATATACCGACAAATTTCCCTGCGGTGTAATTGTCAGACATTCATTAATAGGGTATAATGTACCAGGACCTCGGGTCCCATAATCCCTCGATAGATGGCGCCGAACTCGCGCTGTGTTAATTCAATTTCCAGACGTTCATATTTGCCTTGGTGTATGGAAATTGTAAATTCTACCATTTAATTCACTTAGGATTTCTTACACGAAAAGTGGCAAGCGAATCAATCCAAACATAATTAGAATTGTAAGTTTGAAACTATCAAAAGTGCCGGATCGCGAAAATAATTAAAATTTAATTCGATTAGAGGAGATTGAGTTTCATGTTAAAATTTTTAAGGTGTTTCATATTTTAAAAATACAGTCGAATCTTCATAGTTTACAAAAAAAATTCGAGATATAGAAAATTTGGGTTACATAAATAGCCACAAATAGCGATGCAAAAGTTTGCGAAAAAATTGAGATGTAGAAAAATTTGACTCATAGAAGTTATGGAAGTTCGGCTGTAATTAGAAGCACTTTCAAAATAATTAGATATACAACACCCAAGATGGGGATACCTACATGAAAAAATATATTAAAAAGATTAGCCTCAAATTCAGGAAATATTATGATAAAAGGCATCATGATATATAAAAATGGATAATTTAAGAATTAAGCAAAAAATCCATCTATCAAACAATTTTGTACTATCATACAAGTTAGACAGACTGTAAGCAGGCCATTTAAAATTAAAATATAAAAAATATCAAAGTATAAAAGGCTTTTAATTGGAGTATAAATAAAAAAATTAAATTGTAAAACATTGAAAAAAAATATATGTACAAAAGACTTTTTGGAACGGTGAAAATTAAAGTGCTGCGAGGGTTTTATTTAGGCAAAACACTTTTACTAAAAAAGTGCAAAGTAGATGACATGAATAATTGGGTCGGGTAGTTGCAAATACCAGTCAAGGGGATGAATAAAAGGAAAGAGCTGATGGTCGAGTTCGGGTCGCTGCGACTATGAGACTAGTAGAAAGAGATATGTAGGAGTTGAAAACGAGCCAAGAGCTTAAAAGAGTGTAAATGTTTTCCGCGCTCAGACATTTTTACACAAAGTGTAAGCGTGAAAAAAAACGAATACCAGTCAAGCGGATGAATAAGAGGAAAGAGCTGACGGCCGAGTTCGAGTCGCTGCGACTATAAGACTAGTGGAAAAAGGTATGTAGGAGTTGAAAACAAGCCTTGAACTTAAGAGAGTGTAAATGTTTTCCATGCTCCGCCATTTACACACAAAGTGCAAGCGTGGAAAAAACGGGGTGTTGGCGGTAGTAAGATGGTGAGAGATCAAGGGATACCAACGTCATAAAGTAAATGGGATTAAATGTAGCACTGATGATAAATTATTAAAAGCTGCAAGCATGTGAAGCAGGACTGCTTGTACACGCCATCTCATGTACAGCAGCCCAACCTCACATAGCTTCAATTACGCTACACTGTACACTGTACACAATTAATTAATAAAGTTGAGTGACTTCATAATCATGTATCGAAGGTATCAAACTATTAGACCATAAAAAGACTAAGGAGAAGACTCGAATGGGTTAAACTTTTTTTAATTACCGTAATGAATAGTGGAATTCAAAGTAAGTACCAGTGTACACGCCCACAAGCGTGTAATGAAAGATACAACTCAAGGAAGGCTGAGTACAGTATACCTTATAGATACTGAACTTTAGTGGATTAAGTTAGACTCTAATTACTTATAAGTCTATGAACCAGATTGTAATTGTACAAACAGAAATTATACAAAAACAAGACGAACGTGGGAATATCCAGAAGAGAAAAAAATTAAATTACGATATAAAAAATTGAATAAAGGTGGATGGTTCATTAACATCTAATATCAAAAGGAAACAAGTAATTATAAAAACAAAGATGAACATGTTGACTTTGTACGAAACCTTTAATCCATAAAAAAAGAAGGGCTAAGCAGGCATAAAGGAGAAACAATGTAACTACTAACTATGTAACTTTAACTAACTATATTGTCCAGAATGACATAAAAACATTTAAAATGGTAAAAATTTGATTAAAAATGTAAATTTTTTTTTAAAAATGTCGAAAATACGGTCGAAAAGGTTAAAATTTGTTTAAAAATGTCAAAAATACGCTCAAAAAGGGAAAAAAAAGGCAAAAATTTATTCGAAAATGTCAAAAATATAGTCTAGAATGACATAAAACATTTAAAAGTGGCAAGAATTTGATAGAAAATGTTTAAATTTGTTTAAAAATGTCAAAAATACGCTCGAAAAGGGCAAGGGCAAGAAAATTATTCGAAAATGTCATAAATATAGTCCAGAATGACTTAAAAACATTCAAAAATGGTAAAAATTTGATAGAAAATGTTAAAATTTGTTTAAAAATATCAAAAATACGCCCTAAAAGGGCAAAAAAGGCAAAAATTATTCAAAAATGTCAAAAATATAGTCCAGAATGACTTAAAAACATTTAAAAATGGTAAAATTTGATAGAAAATGTTAAAATTTGTTTATAAATATCAAAAATACGCTGGAAAAGGGCAAAAAGGCAAAAATTATTCGAAAATGTCAAAAATGTAGTCCAGAATGACTTAAAAACATTTAAAAATGGTAAAAAATTGATAGAAAATGTTGAAATTTGTTTAAAAATGTCAAAAATACGAACAAAAAGGGCAAAAAAAGGCAAATTTATTAGAAAATGTCAAAAATATGGTCCAAAATGACTTAAAAACATTTAAAAATGGTAAAAATTTGATAGAAAATGATAAAATTTGTTTAAAAATATCAAAAATACGCTCGAAAATGGCGAAAAAAGGCAAAAATTATTCGAAAATGTCAAAAATATACTCCAGAATGACTGAAAAACATTTAAAAATTGTAAAAATTTGATAGAAAATGTTGAAATTTGTTTAATAATGTTAAAAATACACTCGTAAAGAGCAAAAAAGGCAAAATTTATTCGAAAATGTCAAAAAAATAGTCCAGAATGACATTTAAACATTTAAAAATGGCAAAAATTTGATGTAGTATATGCTAAATGTTGCTTCTTTTTTAGATTTCACACATTTTACCCCATAGGCTGCTTGAAAGATGTAACAAAATAAATATTTAGTGAGGGTCCTGCCATTTTTTTAAATAACAGCTGGTAAAATTTAACTTGACGTCAAAAAAATCATAATTTCCGGTTTTCACGTCACGTGACAAGGAATTTTATGGTGTCGAGCATGTAATGGAGATTCTTGACCCATCAGTTTTTATTATAAAGTAACACTAGTTATTAGATTCTTTATTGTGACATGATTTTCTACATTGTCAGCTCGTAATGTTTTGTTAATTTATTTCTTAATATTTTATAATATTTTATAATATAAGATACTGCTGTCTTTTTAAATAACAGCTAGTAAAATTTAGCTTGACTTGGACGTCAAGAGAATCCTAAATTCCGGTTTTGACGCCACGTGACAGGAAAGTTCATAGTGTCGAGCGTGTGATAGACTACCTAGACCCGTTAATTTTTATTAAAGTAACACATGTTATTAGATTCTTTATTTTGATATGATTTTTTACTTTGCGCCCACGTGATGTATTGTTAATATATTTATTATTATTTTATAATTGCGAATGCTCTTTGGGGATTCATTTGAATTCAATTATTTTGCATGTATTTCACTATATTTATTGCCTTTTATTCCAACGCCATTTTGTTGAAATAAATTATTTTTATGTTTTTTTTTACTCGGAATTTTTTTTGTTTGGTAAATTAAGTGTCAAGCCGTTTAGCAATTATAAAATAATAATTTTGTTCCTTCTCTTTATTTGTTATTTCTGTGTTGGTCAGAGGTCAGAGGTAAGCACTGTTTTTTAAAAATTTTAATATTGTTTATTAGTAAAATTGTTTCATAATTTTTTTTTCGCGAGAAGGGAGACAAACATCTTCATGTGCAAATTTACAGGTCAAAAGATTCTATAAAATTTATTTTCCTTAGTAGAGGCAAATTAAATTAAACATTTATTAGTGGTAGATTTATTTTTTATCACGTTTTAAACAAATGAGTCTCGGTAAACATGGTGTCCGACTTTTGAGCCCCACCATTGAGATCTTAAGAACCGTAAAAGATACGAGCTCGGTTAAATTAGGGCATAGTTGCGACATTAGGAGACCATTTTATTGATGTATTTGTTTTTATGAAAATATGCATAGTTAACTAGATAATGCAAAATTTTAAATTTTTGCAAATTTTGTTTTTGGCTTATAACTTTTTTAAAACAATTTTAGTTTGCACTTTATTGAGGCACTTTTTTGCGGAGAATCACCAGGTGTTCCCACATTGTACTGATTTCGAGTTATTGGTACTAACTTATAATTTTCAAATAAGACCTTAAGTTGTGTTTAACACTGTTTATTGGAGATTTTTTCTTTTATAACGATATAAATCACATGCATATTAAAATAAAAATTGACTAAGAAATTATCAAATTATTGGTTTTATTCATTTTGGTTAAGTATGCTTTGGAAATAAAATCAACAACAAATAAACAATATTTTGACAGTTCAGTTTATTTTTTGTGCTTTGTGGTTCTGTTTATGTAAATTTTACGTGAAATTTTCAAATGAACAAAAGCAAGATTTGCTTCAAATTTGTTATGCATCACAGCGAAATGTACAAATTACTTCGAAACAAAAAAAAACGAACACCCTGTGTATGGGTGTTTCATAACTGTAATGTAATTAGTTATCATTACATTATGATTGGTACAATCAAAGTAAATACAAATATTAAAAAAATATATAATTAAAATTTTATTAAACATTTTAATTGGATTTTAATTAAAACACAAATGAATAAAAATATGTCGCTGCAAAAAAGTACAAATTATTTTCATTTCAGTATTGTTTTTGCAGCTGGAACAGTGGACATAACAAAGTAATATGGCGTACGTGTTTATTTCTATATCTTTTTTAAAAAGTACTTTATCCTGGAATTTTTTGCTGTACTTTGTGTGAGGTTTATTTATATATAAGAGAAAAAGACAAATGCATTTCAGCATTGTTATAAAACGACGTTAATATAGAAGATATTGTGTACTGTAAACCTAAAAGCTGTTTCACTGAAGCGTACTTTTATACGTTATGCTTTCCGGTAATTTTCATATTTCTTTATTTTATTTTTGTAGTTGAATGTAATGTCGCATCGTGAGAAGAAGGGCGTGCTAAAAAACGAGGATTACTCGGTGTTGGAAAAGTCTCATATATTCCAAACGTATCACCCAAGGTATAAAGGAAGTTAAAAGTTAAAGTCTCAGGAGTTAAAATCTTCATCATTAACAATTTAAACAGATTCCGACGGAGGCGTGCAGACATGCGTGAAACTTAAAGTAACCGCAAGTTTTGTTAAAATTTTCAAGTTGTACGTGTTCCGTGTTTCGTACGAGTGTAAATGGCAGTTTCGCCAGGAGGTATGGTTTCCTCCCCAAAAGTTTATATGTGTATGATGAACATTGAAATTTATTTACTTTTACTTTAACGTTGTAACTGAAGTTTATATAAACATGGAAAATACCTTTCATGTTGTTTTAAAAAAAAATTTAATTACATTTCGCACATTACTTAAAATTTCTTTAAAAAATGGAAATTTTGGTCTAACACGTTCAATAGATGGCGTTCACTTCGAGATTTAGGATTTAAGGCTGTAATTCTCCAAATATTTAAAACTTTAATGGCGGAAAATGATCACGAAAAGATACTACAATCGAAGAAGGACTTGATTAGTGATAACAATAAAATACTCAGATTCATGCACTAAAGCGTCAACATACAATTGACTGGCAGGATGCAGTGTTAGATATGTAAAAGACCTAAAACGTTCCATAAAGAAGAAAAAAACAAAAATTTCTTAATCGTTCGTTTGTAACAGCTTAAAAGATCATCGATTTTTTACCCTTGTACAAATTAGGTTTTATTTTTATATAAAGAATTAAATTATTTTTCAGCCATTACATAAAATGAGAAATTTTCTAGTGAAACACGAACTACAGACATAATTCTGTTAAATGTTCAAGATTATTGGAGCGTCTCAAAGTTCGTACTTAATTTTACAGTTACATAAAATCATAAAGTTTTGTTTATTTACACCTTGAGAAAAGGGTTTATTACTTTAGTTTTATCACTGACAACGTGACAATAACTTTTACTTTTAGTGTGTTGCAAAATAATTAATAATCCTCATTGTGAGTCCCTTCAAGCTTCCTTTAAATATTTTGCGCAAGCAAAATTTACTCAAAATATATTATTCGTTCAGTGGTGGTAAGTTTGTGATTAAAAGTTCGATGCCTGTTTATTGAAAACTACCAAAGAAAACATTTCATGGATGAAAAAAATGAACTTTTATTAAAATTTTAAACGGAAATAAAAAAAAGTTTTTTTTAAACATGCATTTTTTTTCTTACATCGTGATTTAAACCAAGAGTTTTAATATTAATAACCAAACGTTAAAAAAATACAAAAAATATTAGTGGCTCAATAAAGGGGCAGTATAGCTTGCCAAGTTCACCATGGCATGTGAAATACTCAATATAATTGACCCCACAAAATTGGGAAATACTTGTGATCCATAGGTCAGATCCAACGGTAAACTTGAGAAGCTGTAAGTTTTGATTTAAAAGGTCTGAGATTCGATGCCTGTTTGTTGAAAACTTGTGGGGTTAAAAAATTAAAGCAGAAAGACTATTTCTTGAAATACACTTTTTTTATTACAGCCTAAAATTTTTAAGAAAATTATTTTCAGTTTTGCCTTTTTAAATTACGGCTTTAAATCAACAACAAAATTATTAGTAGTCTATAAACGTTCTTCTTGAGTAACCTACGTAATGTAAACCTTGGTAAATATACTAAATAATCATTTTGCAGGTTGTAATTAATATGATATTAAGAGGTGTGATGTAGTGATATAAATTAGGGTTGCCTTTGGACTAATCTATCAAGTTGTCAGATGAAATAACGGGAGTTGTGAAGGGTTATTAATATTTATACGTATAAACTGTAACGTTCTATATTATCGATCGGTTTATCGATGCACAATAATAGTCTCGACGTCGTGGTTAATCATCCATCATTCTGAGACGTAAACATTGTTCAAACCACCGCGAACTGCAATATTTTTATGGTTTTTTTCAGCAAGCTATACGTTACAGTGGCGACAGTATTTATGTGCGTGCTCCTAGATAGTTAACAATGTAGTCAGTTTGTTTATCACTATTTTAGAGTTAATACAAAATTGATAAAGCCTTTTGTTACTTAGAAATTTTACTAAAATTTTTATTCGTGATAAATGTGCAGATGTTGATTAAAATTTATAATAATTTTAAAATTTTGTTCCTGGCTTCAATCTTCAGTCGCTAAAAATTATTTGGAAAAAAAAATTGTTAAAGGACGCGCATTTTCGTAAAAAATAAGTTCCGACACTGCCGTAATTCTCCCAAAACAAAGCCCAAAAAAGGAAATTATTTTTTTCGACCCACGAAAATTGAAAAAAACGAACGAAATTTACGTCATCAAGGTTTCTCGTTGAGCCCGATCGAATGCCGTTTTCCGCATTTCGCTAAGTGGTGCAGTTTTTAAGATACACCAAATTTTAAAAGCGTCTGGGCGCCGTACTGTTCCCGCACGTCGTTGCTGACCTACCCAAGCACTAAGCCTTACCCGAGATTCAGAAAAAGATTCAGCACGTCGTTTTCTAAAAGCTAAGAAGAAAAAAATTTTCAACCGAAAATCGGAAAATTTTTATATATTTTTTTGATCACCTTTATATATAGATCTTTAGACGGTCTTTAATTTTTGTTTTAAAAAATTTTCGATCCGAGCTTCCGTTTCGAAAATATCATTTTTAGTATAAAGCCCGATCGAATGCCGTTTTCCGCATTTCGCTAAGTGGTGCAGTTTTTGAGATACGCCAAATTTAAAAAGCGTCTGGGCGCCGTACTGTTCTTGCACGTCGTTGCTGACCTACCCAAGCACTAAGCATTACACGGAAAAAATCTTACCCGAGATTCAGAAAAAAATTCAGCCACGTCGTTTTCTAAAAGCTGAGAAGGAAAACATTTTCACCCGAAAAAACGGGAAATTTTTTTGATCCCCTTTATATAATCGGGGAACGTCTAGCCAAAAGACATTTTTATAGATCTTTAGACGGTATCATCTTTAGTATAAATCAAATTTTTTTTATTGAGAGGCCGAAAATTAACAGAAATTAGCGCACGACGTTGAATCGAACTCGGGATTTTCAAATTGCGTATCTATCAGCTTCACTTATTCTTATTTTAATATTTTTTTTATAGTTTCGTAAAATTTTTCACCTACGCATTTATAAACGTTTGTAAAATCATTTTCATATCTGACGCAACGGTGGTAACGTCATGTAATCCCTGAATTCTTAATTAGGCCAGTGAGCTTTATCCAAAAGGCTCGTATTTAAAGCTCCCCATCAGACTTAGGGCAAAATAATTTATTAGCGAAATCCACGTCAGGTATACACTTCAGAACTTTGAAATTTACTCATATTTAATTCAGCTTCTTCATCAGTTAACCCTACATAACACATATATGAATGTAATAACTAAAACACCTTCATATTTCATGGATCAAACAATATTTATCAACACCTTTGCTTTAATCTTAATAATTTATTTATATTGAGCAACAAAACAAAATAATTTCTAATATAATAGAAAGACCGCGCTATTAGGGATATTATTTTAACAAATGCGGAATCTAAAACCAAATTATAAAATTCGTTAGAAAGTATACAATTTCTGCTTATAATATTACTGAAAACTATTTTGTACATTCAATCGAAATAATATTTAAAAATCTGAATTTGAAATAAATTCTAAAAATTTTTCTTTAAAAATTTTATTTGGAAATGGAAACGTCTTTCCCGACATCTATTTCACACGCTAGAAGAGCAAAGAATGCAAATATATGCTAAGAGGGGAATATATGCCTCAATTTGTTACATTTTCTTTCTATTTTCACATCTCCACGGCATTTTACTGTATTGAACAGGTCAAGTATCAATTACTTACACAAAAGCGCACGAAATTGCAAACAATGTTCAACACAATTACATTTATAAATCACGTTATGTAACTAATAATATAAATGAAATATTATTCTGCAACAAAACAAGTTTTATGATGTTGAGAACTTTTATAAAAAAAATTAGAGTGCTCTCCACTCGACTTTCCCGCAACGAAAAAAATTTTCAATTTAATTACATTTATAAATCACGTTATGTAACTAATAATATAAATAAAATATAATTCTGCAACATTTTATGATGATGAGAACTTTAACAAAAAAAAATTAGGTGCTCTCCACTCGACTTTCCCGAAAGGAAAAAAAACTATCCTCGTTAAAAAAAATGTCTTGAATAATTAGTTGTTGTAGTTGTTGTAATTAAATTTTTCAGCAACTTTATTTTTATAAATTTTTTTTTAAATATTTATTTACTACAAAATGGATGCAATAAACTAAAAAATGGTAGAAGTAAACTTCCACTTCCGCTGGACACATGGCACACGTTTATTTGCTACTTTTAATTTTTTCGCTTTCGATTTTGATTTATTGACTTCTTGAACATGCGCGGCATTGTAAATATATTTTATAAACCAAATTATTTATTAGTATGGTGATCGCGAAAATGTTCGAAATCGAGATTTTTACGTTTTCGACTCCCATCATTCAGAAAAAGTTGTTGAAAAGTCACTGGGTCCTCCCAATTTTTGTTAAAAGCTTAAATTTAATTTTTTAAGGCGATCGTTCAGTCGTAGAAAAAAAGATGCAAGCCACTGACTTGCATTTTTGCAACTAATTATGCCATAATATGACGGATAAGGGTGAGTTTTGTTAAAATAATTTTCAACCCCAAAAAATTTAATTTTTTCCACAATAAACGAAATTTTTTCTTCATTTTCTTACCGTGACCGGAGTTTTTCTTAAATTTTCTTTCTTCTTTAAACTTATTATGCGCCTCTTAATTCTCTTTTTTTCTATGTCCTTAGTTTTTTTCTAACACTCATATTTCGTCCGATAATAATTTCTTTTTATTTTAGTCCCTTTCTTTAGCCTTTACACATTTCATTTCCTTGGTGTGTCTGAATCCTGCGTGTTTTGTTTCTGGGCTGTAGAAAGGACACAGAGACACAGACAAACACCACTTCCAAATTTCCAAAGTCTACCGTTTGCTGCACGGCCGCGCCAGCTTTTTAAAACTAACGGGGGAAAAATTTTCACCCGAAAAAAAAGCAAGAAATTTTTGTTAATATTTTTGACCCCCCGTATATGACCGGGAAAAGTCGAGCCACAAGACATTTTTATAGATCTTTAGACAGTCTTAAATTTAAAAAAAAAAAATTTCGATTCGAGTTACCGTATCGAAAATACGTCTTCAGTATATATTAACAAGGATGAGGATGATCGTCGAGACGCCGTATTTCAAAAACGGCGCCTCACAGCGAAATGTAGAAAACTGCATTCGATCAGGCTCGACGAGAAACCTTAATAAATTAAAATCTAAGACGAAAATTGCGTTTATTTGTTTCAATTTTTGGGGGTCGAAAAAAATAATTTTCCCTTTTAAGGTTCGTTTTCAGAGGTCCAGATTGGTTTGATTAACTTTCTTAGTTTTTGAACTACGGAGTGCAGGTTTTGGCATGTAATGAAGGAAGAATGTGCGCACAAAGCTGACAGCGCACATTTTTAAATATTATCCCCCCATTGCCAGTTAAGATTTTTTAAATTTCTTAATTTTTTTTACGATTTTTAGAAAATATAGAAAAGAAGATGTACGCCACTGACTTGCATTTTTGCAACTAATTTTACCATAATTTGACGGATACAAGTCGGTTTTATCAAAAATATTTTCAACCCTAAAAAAAAAATTTAATTTTATCCATAAAAAACGAAATTTTTATAACAGTTTTCCCTTCATTTCCTTTCCGTGACCAAAATTTTCCTTAAATTTTTGTTTCTTAAAATTGAATATGCGCCTTTAAATTCTCTTTTTTCCATGTCCTCAGTTTTTTTCTAACACTCATATTTCGTCCGATAATGATTTCTTTCCAAATCAGTTCCGTTCTTTAGCCTTTTCACATTCCATTTCCTTGGTCTGTCTGAATCCTGCGTGTTTTGTTTCGTGCTTATTCTTTAAACATATTATGCGCCTTTTAATTCTCTTTCTTTCTATGTCCTCAGTTTTTTTCTAACGCTCATATTTTGTCCGATAATAATTTCTTTTTAAATTAGTCTTGTTCTTTAGCCTTTACACATTCCATTTTCTTGGTCGGTCTGAATCCTACGTGTTTTGTTTCGTGTTTATTCTTTAAACATATTATGCGCCTTTTAATTCTCTTTCTTTCTATGTCCTCATTTTTTTCTAACGCTCATATTTCGTCCGATAATAATTTCTTTCCAAATCAGTTCCGTTCTTTAGCCTTTCCACATTCCATTTCCTTGGTCTGTCTGAATCTTGCGTGTTTTGTTTCGTGCTTATTCTTTAAACGTATTATACGCCTTTTAATTTTCTTTCTTTCTATATCCTCAGTTTTTTTCTTACACTCATATTTCGTCCGATAATATTTTCTTTCCAAATCAGTTTCGTCCTTTAGCCTTTTCACATTCCATTTCCTTGGTTTGTCTGAATTCTGCGTGTTTTGTTTCGTGCTTATTATTTAAACCTATTATGCGCCTTTTAATTCTCTTTCTTTCTATGTCCTTAGTTTTTTTTAACACTCATATTTCGTCCGATAATAATTTCTTTTTAAATTAGCCCCGCTCTTTAGCTTTTACACATTCCATTTCTTTGGTGTATCTGAATCCTGCGTGTTTTGTTTCGTGTTTATTCTTTAAACGTATTATGCGCTTTTTAATGCTCTTTCTTTCTATGTCCTCAGTTTTTTTCTAATGCTCATATTTCGTCCGATAATAAATATAAGGTGAAAAAAATTGCGGTATGCTTAAAATTCTCTGGAAGTAACAAATTGTGTATCTTCTACTCTCTCTTGCACATGTCGCTTTCTATATGATCACTCTTTTGCACTCATTATCATAATTTTATTAAACCA
>JARJDX010100134.1:0-12161 GCA_030264735.1 Gymnusa sp. GC000175
AAAATATAATTGTAATAGGACAATCATATAAGATTTTGATTAAAGTAAATAAAACACATAAAAGATAAATAATATATAATTAATGTATTTCACAATATGTTAATTAAGGATTCATATTTCTTTGTGAATTATACACAAATGGGAAAATTACATTTTGATGAAAAAAATCCAGTACCTAGAAAAGGATAAATGGACCAAGAAAAAATATCTTAAATTAAATTATAACATATTTAAGATCTATATGTAGATATAGAAATTAATATATTGAGCAAATGTATATAACTTAAAAATTATACAGATTTTATATATTCAGAAATAATACTTTAAAATTAATAAAAAATAAATATTAGAACATAGTATAAACATTCAAGATTATTATTTTCAGGACACAATTTTGTAAATTTTATGTAACCTGAAAATAATATAATTGAGCTCTTTAAATAATATAAATTTTGCATATGTTTAAGTGGAATAAATACTCAATGCTCAATGAAAACATTTTAGGTTGTTTATCTAATTTATTGATTATTGATGGGTAATTTCTTTATCTACATTAATAAGTCAACAAATAAATTAATTTCAATGCCAAATTGAAGGACAATGACAGCATTTTCTTTGCACAAAAAATTTCTTATTGATTGAGTATTTATACACTTACATTTCATTATTCTATTACAGCTTTGATTTTGCAAAACTTGTGAAAAATCTATGTAAACATTGTTAACATGAAGTAATAAATTTTTTTATTTAACTGCGCATAGTTCATTTGTTTATTTATGTACAATTCTTTAGAGTCCATTTTCCTACCCCTTATCAGTCTTTGGTTTAGTTTGTTCTCACAAACTATAAAATATAAATATTTTGGATAAACATTAATAAAAATTTTAATCCTCAACTATGAACAAATTCATTTACTAATTTTTTAATAACAAAATTTAAAATAAATAAAATTTTGGTACAACCTTTACAACTGAACAAATGAAGTACAATACAATACATGTAGTGAGTAATTTTCCTTCATAATAGGATATGATTCAGCTTTATTAAGCAAGATTAAAAACAATTACTGTTGAATAATAAGGAATGCCAAAATTCAAGAAATCACTCACCAATAAAAAAATATAGTTTTTTGTTAATATAACAAATCAATAAATAAATAATGTTTACCCAAATTAATTATTATTAGGCGACTGACACAGAGACTGTAAAACATCTTCATATTTCCTCATGTCGGATTCAAAACTTTCTAATTGTTTAGTTAGATCTTGCACTTGATCAGAAAGTGGTGGAATATCACTGAATGTTTTTAAGGGTGGCGCTGTTTGCCACTCCCTGTATATTTGTCCTAATTCGCTATTCGAATTTGTACTCGCAAATGGTGTTTTCTGAAAAGAAAAATTAATTCAATTTTCCTATTTCCAACTGAAAAAATGTGAAATGCACATGCTAAGCCCGTTGGTTAGTATGAATGAGGTTATTTATAAAAAAAAGTGTTTACCGAATAACCATTTAAATGCTTGTAGGAATTCATTATTTTTATCACAATGTTAGCTGTTCAAATGACTTGGCATGACTGGACTGGATTGGCCTTTAGCATTAGTTACATATTTATGGAGGTGTTTTCCTGATACTCTAATAATAACCTCCATGCTTATTATGCAGTTGACCTTCGTCAGGGTTACAAACGCATTTGAAAAATTGCAAAAAAATTAATCTAAGCAATGACTATAAATATTATGAATTTAATGATTCCAATTAATTTTATTTAAATTCTTTTCGCACAATTACAATATTACAAACAATATTGCGGAAAGGAAATATGCTGTAGAATTATAAGTATTTAAAAGTCTATATGACGAAGTTGGATGGACTTCGACTTTGTTTTGTTTACATGTAGCAAAATAACCTCTTACGCAAAAATTTAATTTTATAAGGCATTCAAGAAACCGTTAATTTTAAAGTGGCATTGTCATTTAAATTGCTTACTTTCACAAAATTGAATTTTGTAAATTTTAATATTTAAAAACAATTTAAATTAATAATTATAATATAATAATAGCTTTTGTATCGTTTTAATGCCCAAGGGGGGTTTTAAATTAATTATGATGACGTCAAAGTAATAATCCCAATGGCGTTTACATAATTATTTTATTTGGGCATTTTTAATACTATTTTTAGCTAGTAATTTAGTTTTTTTTTTGAAGATTTCACAATAGTCGAAAGATGGCTAGAGTTATAGACCCTACCTAAAACCTCGTCAACGGCTTTCAGGACTATTACGGTATGTTATTTTTTTGTGAATCACACATAATTAAAAATAAAATTTTCCATTTGTTGTATATTTTATGGGTTAAGTTGTATTGTAACCATACAATTTTTCCTTCAAAATATAATAACATTAAACAAGGATCGACAATATAGTCTATAGAACCCAATATCCCAAAAGGAATCGTCGTCTTCAAAACGAGTCACGTCGGAAATAAGCTTATTAACAACAATTACAATTTAAAGGATATTAATCTGTCATCTAAAAATGAAGGTGTGGTCCGCTCAACTTTTATTTACGAATTTAAAACATATCCGATACTTTCAATAAAAACATAACTATATTTCGGTAATAATCAAGTATCGACCAATTAGGTTGGCAGTATAACTCTGCAACTTCATTTTGTTGTGAAATGTATATTGGCTCCGATAGTGACATTCGTCACTTTTGAATGATATATATAACCTATTTCATTGTCAGCTGATTATAATGACAATATGTATCTGCTACTTGATAGACATAAATTAAATAAAACGTTCCTTAGCAACGAACAGGGTTCTAAAATGTTAAATTTTGAAGAAGAAAAATGATAACAAAATTTTTTGCAAATTTAATTCTAAACACTTTTGAATTCTTATGTTTTTCTATAAACTTGACAATTTTGTAAATATTTGCAAAAAAACGATAAACCTAATCAATAAACTATCACTTCCAGTTGGTGGATTTCAGCTGAAAGTCACTAGGACCTTCCAATTTTTGCTAAAAGCTTAAATATGAATTTCCAGGCTGATCAGTTTAGCCGGCTGGGCTGTAAAGAAGACACAGACACAAACACGAACAGGTACCACTTCGAAAACAACTTTTTCTGAATGAAGGGAGTCGAAAATTTTCGCGTTCATTTTTACGTCAACAGTTAAAATCAAAAGACGCGCAAACAAACGGATCCCAGTGTTTTAGTTTTTTTGCCATATGTGGAAAATGCACGGACAAAATTGGACGACTTTTTCAAAAATGCCAGTCTTTAAAATTTCTACTTAACAAACAGTTTGAAATCTTATCTTTTAAATCCAAGAATATACCAAATAAATTGTTCAAATTGCAATTTTAAATATTTTGGCGTGACGAAACGACAAATTAAGACGCGTATAATAGAGCATCAATGAGCGGCACGTCTTAATCACAAAATCGCTCCGCTTTAGCCAAACATTCTTTCGAGACAGACCACAAAGTTAATTCTATAATCCCTCATTACAAGAAACGAAAGGTTTGCTGAGCTAAAAAATATCCAAAATTTAAATCGAGAGCAGGGTTTTGAAATCAGTCCTACTTGGACTGTATTTTTTTTCATCTTTAGTCTCACCTTCACTAGTTTTTCGCACTATATAGGCTTATACAGGGTGGAAAAGGTGGAAAAGTTCGATGACTGAAGAACTTCGAGTATGCAAGGCAGATACCAAAACCCGGCAAACACCATAATTTAGCTATGTTTTAACCGATTTCAAAGTTCAATACATGAAATTAAATGGCACTTACTCTTCTACATTCCCACGTCAAGTAATTTTTTGTAACAATATTACTTTAGCCACCGTAAATGGCTGTTGTGGCTCCCCTGACTTTTCCTATTCCACCATATAAGAAGACAACTAATGAATGTTATAAGGTGTGTTTTAGAAATGATTCGAGGATTAAAATAAAAGCTAAGTATAGTTTCCGATAAGGACTGCTTTGAAGAGGACCACATTAATAAATCCATATGTATTTTTAAAATAAATAAAAATCCCGGTAAGTTTTTGATCAAACCTAGAATTGTGTAACTATATATTTACTCTCAATTTTCTCAGATATTTATTTGTGAATTAACTTTTAGAATTATTAGAATGAAATTACTTACAAATAAATGGAGATGGGGTCTAGACATAAATTTTATAATAAGCGATTATTTCCAATTTCCCTTTTCGTATAGCATGTTTGTAAAATATTTTATTAAAGTAAAAAGTAATGTAATTTAACCTCTTTATTAAGTCTAAAGATAAATATTTTTATTCAAATAAAAAAATGTATTTGTATAAAGAAACATTTTTTAAATGTATTATTTTAGTTAATATTAATATTTGGTAAGGGAAATACTTTTTAATGCATCATTTATATTTTAGAATTTTATATTTTATTTTATTTAAATAATAAAAACGTTTGTTTTATTTTCTAGGAATAAAATAATTGATAAAATATTATTTACGAGTAATGAATACAAAACATTAACTTTTATTTTTTCAAATACTGTAAAGAATTTAAATGATTTATTTTAAATCACGTACAAAAAGATAGAGAAAAATATTTAAATTCTAAAAAGCACAACCCAAGCAAATATACAGTAAAAGTAACCTTGAATAATAAAGGAAACCATCACCCACAAAATAAGTAGTCCACAGTTATTCATGTCAAGTCTATCAATTATTTCGACCGATAATATTTGTATGAGAATAATTTTAAATATGTTTGATGAAGAAAATAACATGCAGCATTCAGCAAATAAAATTTACCAAGTCTACCATAATGAAATCATCATTGGTGGACATCATGGTGATTCCAGCCGTCCTAGAATCGGGCGAGTTGTTCTTGGAACTATCCCTAGAATTGCCATTTCTATCCTCTTTAGTCTTTATGGCTTCCGTCGTTTCGTTTTCTTGAAGTTTCTGTTCGGGATTTAACCGTTCACTTAATAACTTACTAAAGGGAACGTTTGGAATGATTAGTTCCGGTTCGACTTGTTTCTTTTTATTATCAGCGAACGCACCTATCTTCATTGTGTTACTTAAAGATGCATTATTTTCTTCACTGAAACAAAAAAAATAAAATATATAACAAAACATAATATTTGTACAATAAAACATATATGTATTATTATTAACAGCAAAACTCATTATAAAATCTTGTTCTAAAAGACAGTAATAAGTAATAGAAGAAAAAAATAAATAATAAGACAGTAATGTAGCTGCTATAACATATTATATCACAAAAAAATATAGTACATATTTCAACGTACTATTTATTAATCATTACACAAGAATTTTAGTTATTTTAACAATTTCTTACGAATCAGTTTTTTTGTCTTACGTAACGTGGGAATAATTACAAAAATAAATAAGTAATTGACATTTATATTTTTTTCTGGTAAATATATTAATAAGGAAATTAATAATTTTGCTTCTTACCACATAGCATATTAGTTAAAGAACACTGCTAATCGTATTAAAACTAAATAATATTTGATTTTGCATTGTTTTTGTTTTTAAACAGGCATGTGATATCAAAAATCGATAATAGCTTATCACCATTAGGTGAAAAATAGGAAATCCAATTTGATTTTTAAATCAGCCCAAAATCTTAGAAGAAAAACAATAACAAAATAAAAAAAATATTCTTTTTAATATTATAATATAATCGGAATAGCTTAATAGTAGAGTACCATAATAATAATGGCTCAATAGTGGAGAAAGAGGTATTAAAAAATTCCAGCTTAAATCCCTTAGGATTCAGTCTAGAAGTCTAGATCTAAAAAGATGAAGGGCGACCTTCTTAAATCTGAAGCAATAAGCTTAAACCTTCGATTAGCACGACAACCAGTTGGAGAAACACAACGCAACTAATAATTAATAATAATATGTGTTTAAAAATATCTTATGTGAACCGGACGTGAAGTATTTCTTTCAACAGCTCACTCTAAAAGGAGTGTACTTTAATATACATATTATATACAATTGTTATAATTTCTTACTTTTCCGTTAAAGTAGTGTAGTTTTATTGGTTGTGCCAACGTTTCGCTCGCCATTGCCGGGCGCATTCCCAAAAAGTCCGATGAATAAAAAGCTTGTTTAAGCATGTAAGCCTATATAGAGCGCAAAACTAGTGGAGCTGAGAATGTAATGATGAAAACAAATATTTCCGGGTAGGACCATGTTATCAATTAAAATTTTAGTTATTTTTATAAATCCAAATAGCTTCGTAATCCTTTGCTTTGGGATTACAAATAATGACCACAAAATCGATTTTGTGGCTACTCTCGAAAGAATGTCAGGCTTAAGCAGAGCCGTTAATATTTTATTTTTTTGAGAGCACCGAGATTTTAGCTTTGGCAAAGTCATCTTTGGAAATATTTCTCATGGTATGATTCTGATTTTTTTTATAAATTTGAGATTTGTTCGAAAATAAGGTTACGAATATGCTTCGTAGAGGAAATTTCAAGAAATGATTCAGCCTCTTTGAAAAAAATACCACAGTTGAAATCTCGGTGCTCTCAAAGGGCCCTACTTTTGCCATAGCCAGTAAGAAAGCCCTTATAATGCCGCCCAAATGGTCTTAATGTCTTCTCCTTGATAAAATTAAAAAAAATAATGGCCTATGTGCAATAATTATAGATAATACCCACGTTTTTTGTTAATAGGCGTAAGGTCAATTTCACGAAAGCAATTTGGAAAATATATTAATTCCACATTCAAAGCCATTAAAAAAAAATTTCAATGATTTTTTTAAAATCATTCCTTACATTGAATATTATTATCAAAGGGTTAGTTTTTATGCAAAATTAAAAGACCTTTTATTTGATATATTTACTTTTGCTATAGATCGGTGGTTCTTAATTGGGTTCAAGGATTACGTAAGTATAATTCTGTTAATTTTAGATCCTTACCCCCTACTCTTTATAAGCAAAATAAGAACTATGTGTTCAACCATCCCCCCTCCTCAAATGATAAGTATATAAATATGACAAAAGACGGTGTTACCCTTTTTATTCTTTTCAATTAATATTTTTAGGTGAAGATTTCGAGGCAAATATACAATAAAATACCTTTTATTTTGTGCATGTAGTTTTGATATAGCTGCAATTTATTTTTGTTGTTGGCGTGTTGCTAGTTTCTTATGGATAAAATATCTGCACTTTATTTTAATAAAACAAAATATGAAAAACAGATTAAAGTAATCTAAAAATACAATAATAAAACAAACATTTCTAAGCAGCTGTAAAACAAAATTCCATCACAACATTGCTCATAGCAACCACACCATTCTCTACTAATAAATTTTGTAAACCCAATTTAAATTAATCTCGTGTTCCAAATTAGAACGATAAGTTATTTTGGGTTAGATAAGACTGATTTAATCTAATCTACTTCTACAAAAAATATAATTCAATTTAAATTATGTTTAGAAACCTTTTCCAAAAATTTTCCACAACTTATTTACGTACTAAAATTGTCAAGGTCTGTACTTATCGATTATTTAATTGCATAAATAAAATAAAAGCCAGATGTGATTAACCACAAAAAAATTAAGTCATGGTACTATTATGTAATAAAATGAATTTTATTATGGTATGGATAAACAAATTCAAACCGCTTCTTTTTTATCAATCATATGCGATTCTATAAATAGCGTATGTCTGGAAGGTATTCAAGCTACAACTACAGCGTTTAGAAAGTGTTTGCATTCAAGGTTCTTTTTAATGTACATATATCCAAAGAAAGTCTGCATGTGTTTGTGTATGTATCATATCTAGCAGCGATATCGAAGAGTGGGCATTGCACCGACATCCGTGGGACGTTTGAATATAAAACATAAATGAAATGTATAACTGTTAAATATTAATATATTAATTTCCTGCCTTTAAGTATTCGCTCACGCATTAATTTGTAACTTATTCTGGTAAAGACCAAATGTTATGAGATTTATTTATTTTCAATAAAATTAAAGGAATGAAAATTTTTATTTTTGCTAATTTTTAATTTGCTTCCTTATTGGTGTAATTATCTTGATAATTTGAAATAAATTATTAAATTATTACGGACTATTCACCAGGATGTTACAGCCACTACATAATATATGTATGTACATTGTACTAAATGTTTATGCTCTGTAACATTGTCTGAGTAATACATTTGATAAGGAGACTACAAATTAGATTGTAAATGTTCTGGTAGACCGCACATCTTAGTGGTTCTGTAAAATATCTTTAACTCCCTTTTAGTAAAAGGCTTTTACATATAGAAAATACTTTGTAAAACGAAAATTGTGTAAACATTTATCTATAAAAAATTAATGTTAAACACAAATAAGAAAGTGGATGTTTTAAAAATATGATTATGAAGTGTAATAAGTAGGTGTTCCTAAAGTAGAAATGATTTTGATTTTAGCACCATATGTTAAAAAACATTGTTATAATTTTAAGTGTAAGAAGCAAAATATTTATTGTTATCTTTTCATTGAAGTAAAAATAAAGGTTATATTTTATTGTACAAAAAATAGAGGTTATATTTATGTATACAGGGTATTCCAAATTAAGTCGGCACCATTGGTAACTTTTTTATCGATAGAGATACATGTCGGTCAAATGACCAATTTAGTAGTACTTTTAGCGTAGATTATAGTGACGAAAACAGAAAAACAAAGGTACGCCAGGTTTTCAAGTTATTTGAAAGGGTGACATTTTTTTTAATGGAATATCATGTATATTTTTAGATATTCTTAGGGAAAAAAGCATTTTTAACAAAAAAATCTTAATTAACGATTATCCCAAAATTATAAAATTTGATGTGGCCACCACCTGACTTTATCATACAAGTTTTTAAAATGTAATATTTTAAAAAAATGATAAAAACAAAATTTGTTTCAAATTTGTACTCTTATGTTTTTTTGATAAACTTGATAGTTTTTCAAATATTTGCAAAAAACCGAAAAACCTCACCAATAAACTACCACTTCCAGTTGGTGGATTTCAGGCAAAAGTAACAGGGCTCTTTCAATTTTTGTTAAATGGTGAGGTTTTTCGGTTTTTTGCAAATATTTGAAAAACTATCAAGGTTATCAAAAAAACATAAGAGTACAAAAGTGTCTAGAATTAAATTTGAAACGAATCTTGTTTTATATCATTTTTTCAAAATTTTACATTTTAAAAACTTATTGTAATGTTTTTTTTCCCTAAAAATATGTAATATGAAAACCTGACGTTTCTTTGTTTTTTTTGTTATCGTCACTATAATTCACGCTAAAGGTACTACTAATTGCTCATTAGACCGAAATCGGATCTCCATCGATAAAAAAGTTACCAATGGTGCCGACTTAATTTGGAATGTGCGTTAAGGAGATGTTTGAATTGCTCAAATTCGTAAAAAAAATGTGGTAAGCACAAGACTTTCATTTATGAATTTAAGACACATCCGCTACTTTTAATAGAAAGATAACTATATTTTCTTAATTATCAGACAATTATTTTAGATGTATGTCTCTGCAACTTCATTTTGTTGAAATGTATGTTGGTAATAACTCCATCCATTACTTACGATAATAACACATCCATTACTTACGAAGGATACATAAACATATATTATTAATTATCAGCTGATTAAAATGACAGTATATTTGTACAACTTGGTGGGAATAATTTCAATAAAATGTTTCTTAGCAACACGTTCTAAAAATGTTAGATTTTAAAAAATAATGAAAACAAAATTTGTTGCAAACCTAATTCTAGACACTTTTGTAGATTAAATTGATAGTTTTTAATATATTTGCAAAAAACGGAAAAACCTGATATTTCCGCAAAAATCTGGTTTTCAAAAATTTTCGCGATTACTATACTTTCAGTTAATTTGTAAATGAAATTTAATTTTAAAATATTTGATTCGTCAAATTTTAGATATTGTAAACCTTTAAACAATGGCACAACCTCCTAGTCGTAGCATTTTAGCAATGATCTTCAGAAATTTTATAAATTCCCTTTGACCTCGGCAAATAAGTGGAACTTTTAAAGGAAAAGACTACTTTGGTAACAAATATTATGAAATACCTGCGGATCCATCCATAGGAAAACGTAAAGCTAATCGTTGGTTTGAGCCTGTCGAAAGAAAATTTTGAACAAGAATTACCAGCAGAATGCGATGCTTGGCTTCAAGGTAGGAGAACTGAAGTTCCACTCGAGGAAGAAATAATGAGAAATTTAGCCATAATGCAAATGAAGAAGAAGAATGCTAAAAAAGAAGAAAGAAGCAAAGTCAGGAAAAATGACACTAATGACAAAAGGAATGGAAACATTCCCAAAAAGACCGGAGTATGAAATAATGCCAGGAAAACCGAGAAGTTAATACTAAAATTTAGTAAATTGTTTGTGGTATTTGAATAAATTAATAACAGTTGTTTATTTATTCAATATAAGTAGTTTTATAACAATTTATTTAAAAACCTTAGTACCAATTTTATATAAAGCTGTAGAGAGATATAATACAAAGCTGTAAAGAAATATGCTGAAAACAAGTTTATAAGCGAGATATTTTTAGTTACAGTGAAAATGAAGTGATTCGTATAATTTTTTTATAAAGGCTTTATGAAGAGTTGTAAATTATATCTAGTGCCATAAAATTTTTATCAACAGCTTAATTATCGTGCAAGAAATGTTGAAATGGGCAAATTAAGAGGAATTATATTGGATGTTTTAAACAGGTACAGAAATCCCAAAATTAAAAGCATATATATTTAAAGTAAGTTTTTTTTTAGGAAATACGTCACCTATACGTTAAATAATTAGTGACCTTCCATAATATCACTTTTATTACCTTTAATCAACTGTAGTTTTCGTTTTTATTTACTATTAAACAGTCTTCCTGGTGGCGGTAGCAGTGCGACGTTAACACAGTATAGTTAAAAGGCAGACCTGATGCACCAAAGTTGGTAGACCTAAATGTGTATTCGTATGCAACGTCATAAGTCACAAATTTATATTTAGGTTTAAAAATTGAAAAAAATAAAAATATAAAGCCAGTGTCGCAATCCTAACCTCTACGGTCCACGTGTCTCCTGAGAATCGAGCAGCTCGGAAAAAAATAGTAACCAGCCCCTTTGGTTGGTGCATTCTCAGCAAACTATGCACCAGGAAAGCTGCTTCTAAAGACGAAAGTCTCCCTTGGATCAATCGGTTTGCTGTATTAAGTGTTTAAAGGAAAATCCAAGAACTGTAACACTGAATCGTTCGGCCTTTTGAAATCACTGAAAGTTGCTCGCTGGCCCGAAAAGCCCGAACGCAAAAAAATATCCATCAACAAAACAGTAGAATAAAGATTACCCGCTTAGAATTTTCGGTGAAAATTATTTGGCTTTCATAACTTTACATGAATTAGAATCTGGAACGTGCGAACACTCCTTGAAACTTTAAAACTAGAGCAAATTTGTACAGCGACAATGTCAAGATCTATTCAAGAAAGGTTAGAATTCTGATATCACAAAAAGCAAAAGTTATTGATAAGACTAAAACATATCTTTTATAAAATAATAACAGACATATTCCATATTATATTTTACCATCTTTTATTAAAACTAATGGTGACGAAAACAGAAACTCTTTCTATAAAAAAACTGGAAGCGAACTTACCGATAGTACCTATAAATAATAAAAAGATCACCATGAATGATTTTATTGCCAAGGTGGTTGGATTAAACCAATCTAAGATCTATCATAAAAAGTTAAAATCTATATGACATGAGTGATAATAATGGTAATAGCCTCCTGGATCTCTGTTTAAGTCATCACAAATGTACTTGGATATCGTCACAAAGAAGAACACGTAATTGGATACGTCGCTTTATAATAAACAGCAATTTTTTAAGTTTGCTCCCTGATGTTAACACTATTCAAGAAGCAGATAAAGCGACCACCATCCACTTTAAGTTATCATAAAACCACGAAAAGCTGCTTTCCATTAGCCGAAAAACCCGCCTAGTCGTTACATTTGAAAAAAATGGAGGTGTGGTCACCACACGACTTTCATTTACTAATTTGAGATGTATTTTTAAAGTATCCATGGTTATAAGTAAATTTAATTTGAGGATTTACAAATATAACTATGAATAA